>CM076581.1:120020213-120196704 GCA_034641835.2 Pinus albicaulis
CCAGGTTACATGGAACAAGGAGGTGAAGGATTCATCTTTAAGCCATGAAGAGTTAAACTTCAAGGGAGCCCTTGGCTTCTTATGAAGGCCTTTGATCTCTAGAAGAATGGGCAAGTGGTCGGATAAGCCTCCTTCCCCAACCCAGTGCCTAAAAACAGAGGATCTGGCCACCAGCTCTTCGTTAAGGAGAAAACGATCCAACTTCTTTACCACCCTATCCTCACCCATTCTTCTGTTCCTCCAAGTGGGTCTAGGCTTGATCAGGTTTGCATCCACCAGGTGAGAGGAGGGTAGCTTATTGATAAAAAATTCCGTAAGAGGATCTGCACGAGTTGAGGGGCCCCAAGATTTAGAAATCCCCAGGGAGAAATTGAGGTCTCCTCCCAGAATAAGATTTGAGTTATTCATGCATGATTTGGCAAAAAGGTTGTTTTAATACTGCATCCTATCCAAGCTTGGTCCATAAACATTTAACAGAAGGATAGGGTGACAGAGCTCGTTTGAGTAGACTTCCATGGCCAGGGCATTTTCAAAGCCCCAAGAAGATATTTCCTTCAACCTCCCAGGTTTGATGCCCAACGCCAAGCCCCCAGATCTTCCGTGGGCATCCAGAGCCTGGAAAACCCAACCCGGGAACATCCTTGACTGAGTACCGATTACTTCATCCCCCAACCCCAAGGTTTCTTGAAGCATAAGGACATCAGGGTCATAGGACTTCATCAGCTCTCTCAATGCTAGTTTTTTGGGTTGACTAGCTAAACCCCTGCAGTTGTAAGAGAGAATGATCATCGATAACCTAGGGTGGGGGTTTGCGCTACTCTAAGCACCCCAGAAAGGGAACGCTGCTTCCCATCTGCAATATCAATTTTTGCCTTGACTTGTGCCTTGGAAAGGTTTGATTTCCTACCCCGCACCTTTCTAGGGCCAACCGAAATAGGGTTAGACTCCAAAGCAATGATGGCCTCCCCTTTCCAAGGTTTCTTCATCAGGGATCTTAAGTTATAGGGAAGCTTTTCAGGGATACAGGGTAGAGGAGGGGGCGATCCTATCTCAACCTCGGGGGGGGATCCAAATGGGGGGACGGGATTGATGTAATGATGCTATCAAGGGACTCTATGACATCGTGCATTTGCAAATATTCCAAATGTGGAGGCCTGGAAGGACCAGGCTTTGTATAAGCAAAAACATAAGTACATAAAGAGATGAAAAGGAAAGGAGAAGAGACTAGAGTTGTACCCTCCTGTGAAGTTTCAGCGGATCTAGCTTCAGGGAGAGGATCAGATGCTAGAGGGCGTTCCTGTTCTTGATCCATTGCTACAAAACTGGATTGTTTTGCCAGTTGTGTCGAAGGAGCTGTGCCAACCGTGTTGACACCAAGACCATCAACCCCTTCCATCATCTCCCCCTACGAAGCCCTGATCTCTTCTATAGCCGAGGATCTCAGGGGCCCTCGGTTCAATCTTTTTGGCTTCCTTCTTCTTCGGTGCCCCAAGGGGCAGTTCTTTGCCAGATGACCATAATTATGGCAGCGATGACATCAGAATGGCATGTGTTCGTGGTCCAGAGTTTGTGTATATTCATAATCCTTGTACTTAAGGCGCATTTCCTCTGCTAATCCTTCTTAAGGGTTAAGGTTGACCAAAATTCTGGCCGCACTCAGGTCCTTGGTCTGCTGGAACGACATATCTGCTTCAAGGAATTGACCCAGAGGGTTCCCAATTGAACGGAAAGCTGAGTCCTCCAGAAGGGTATTGGAAGTCCTGGGAGCTTTACCCAGACTGAAGATTCTTCGATTTTTTCCCTGTATGCGTCAAAGAGCGGCGTCCATTTCCTGAACAAGTCAGGCTTCTTCCCGAAATTCTAATTCCTTTCTAAAACCCATTCTAAGTGCTCCTTCTTCTCAAACTTAAGCATAAACCACCCCCGGGCTAGGGTTTGAATATCAATGGGGCTTCTCGGGGCTTCCGTCCATTCCAAGGCTGTCCACTCTGTGAGTTGGCAAAGTATTTCCTGCCCCTGACTCTGCCAACTAGGATGGTTTCCGTCGCTTCCATGACTTCGTCAATGAGTATGTCTACTCCAAATACACAACATGGGCACTCTTCTTTTCTCCTGATCAACTTGGTCTTTTTTCTTTTTGTTCCTGCAACCCCACTTCTTCCACCTTCCTCGCCTTCCAGCGGCCTTTCGATCGCATCTGGTACTTCAAGAACAAGGGACCTGGATCGCCCTTCCTCGGAGTGATGCGTACCTTCCCAAGAAGCGCCTCCTGCTCCTAGAGGTCCTTCTTATTGTCTGATAGGCCCGAGATCCTCCTTTAGACTTTCTCCTCTAAAAGACCCTGAATGTCTTCCTTGTTCCTCCGCTGAAGGCACATAGTGAAATGCTCCTGCCTGACCTAGAACCATCTGTCTCAGCCCACTAGGGTTTTGAATCAAACCCTTTGCAACCTCCGGCCCCGAACTCGCCGCTTCACTGCCTTGCGAGAGAAGAAAGTTTTCAAGGAAGCTAATACCCTGCCACTGATGGGGGTTCCTTTGAGCGCTTGGACCTACCCGAGGAGCTCCCCTACCCCACTCTGGCACTCTATGGTTTTCTCCCAAAAAAGCTTTAAGCCCAACAAAGCCCTGAAATCCACAACTAGCTACTATATCTTCCAACCCCCCTGAAAGAAAAGGGATTGATGAAATACCTGGCGGAGTAGGGTTTTGCAGGTTTGTCTGGAGCTGTTTGCCTCCAAACTTCTCAGGCATTGACGATGGCTGGAGTGAACCTTGATCATACCCTTCCCTCCACGCGCAGTTGAATGTGCTCTGAAGACTTTCTTACAGAAGTGCAGCCCCGTTCGAAAGACCCCAAATGCCATCAGGAGTTTTGTTCTTCTGGCCTGTACCTCAAATGGCTAGAAAATAACAGTCCAAGTTTCGTGCCGACACTTCGTGTCCCCAGACTGTTAGCAAATCTTCCGGTGCCAGTTCTAAGTCCACAGAATCCTGTTCAAATCCCATCTTTACCCTATGCTTTAGCGCTTAAACAAACCCTCAGACAACACAAAACCCTCTCCTGCAGTAATCTCTCGTGCTCACTCCGTCGTCTAGCAAGGAGGTTAGGGTTTGACAAACCTGAAACAACCATCCTCTCGAACAATTGTAGTTAGACCTTGCTTCTCAAGGTTTCAGATTGCTTTGTATCCTTAAAGTATCCAATTGGTCACTAATATTTTGAAGGATATATGTTTTGAAATTGTCCTAGGGTCTCCATTAAAATAATTAATTATTTGAATAACTTAAGCTTCAGGTGGAATTTCTCCAAACAGTTTCTGGGTCTTGGAGATCTCATGTGTTCTAGCCCCTCCACAAAGTTTCGGAGCTAGAGCACATCCGATGCTACCCAAAAATCAACACTACTCACAAGATCCTGAGGGCTGGCTACTATTGGCGGACCATTTTCGTTGACACATTGAACTTTGTAAAAAGATGCCAACCATGCCAATTATTCGCTGGAAAACAACAACTCACTTCCATGCCTTTAAGAAACGTTGTTGTGGGCGCACCCTTCCAACAATGGGGTTTGGATTTTATTGGTGAATTCAAGGATAACTCTAGCCACAGGTATAGATGGATTCTTACAGTTACTGACTAATTCACAAAATGGGTTGAGGCTATACCAACTAAGAAAGCAACTGATCAGATAGTTATGGACCCCCTTGAGGAAAAAATTATTACCAAGTTTGGTATCCTTGCTAATATTGTTACTGACAATGCTAAGGCATTTGACTCTATGGCTTTAACATCCTTGTGTAATAAATATGGTATAATATTGCCGAATTCGTCTAACTATTATCCTCAAGGAAATGGCCAAGCTAAGTCAAGTAATAAGAACCTCATAAAGATAATTAAAAGAACTATTGGAGAGCATAAAAGGGATTGGGATAGCAAGATTGAGCATGCCCTATGGGCTAACCGAACAACTGTGAAGGCATCAACCGAGTTTAGTCCATTTCAATTAGTCTACGATTCAGAGGCCAAATTCCCTATCCAACTTCAGTTGCCCACCCTAGAATGCCTTAAAGCTTTACCTGACCAACAAGATGCCATACAAGCCCCTATTGACCAAATTATTGAGGCTGATGAAAATAGAAGGAAAGCCCTTGATCAGCTTGGCCGCAGTCACGATAAAAAGAAAGCTACTTTTGATAAACACGCCCGAAATAAAGCCTTCAAACCCGATGACCTTGTGCTTTTATGGGAAGAACTAGAAATTGAACTGCAAAATTCACTGATCAAATAAACTAAGTATTCTAACGAAATTGCAACGAAAAATAAATTCATGAAGACACAAGCACACAATTAACAAAACACCAGAAATACCTAGGAAACCCTAGTTGGGGAAAACCTGCTAATTTGTGTGTTTTATTGATTTGCTCAGAAAAATCTCAGTAATTAATTACAAAGCACTAGAAAAAATATTTTCCAACTCTCCGTTCCTCAACATAACCCGGGGTGTAGGTACACCAAGGGCGAGGCCCACTACATGGAGGGGCCACTTGAGAGCGAGTATGAGGAGGAGGTTGAGTAGGAGGCAGATGACACTTGTGGTTGCGAGGAAGACATAGATAACCCAGTGTTACTCCAGAGTCACCACTATCGTAGAACAAATTGATGGCATGAGTTGAGACAATGGTAGAGAGAGTGGATCACACACCCATAGGACCATCCATTGACGAGATGCCAACATGCATAGAGGCATCTAGATCCATGACAAAGTTTCCAGATGGAAGCCACCCTATAATTGTCTGGTGAGGATGTTTTGCAGGTTGGGTTTTCTATGGAGGAGTAGTTGGAGGCTCAAGTTGAGCCCATGATGGAGGAGGATGAACAACCATCTTTTGGGCTTGTTAGCACTCTGCCAGTTCTCCGAAGGCTGAAAAGGAGACTGACAAAGGTAACCACATACTACTTTGACCTAGTAGCTAGCCCTACCAGGCTGAGAGGGCTCTCTCAATGTGATCACAGTCAAGGATTGCTGTGATATGAAGGATATTATGCTAGATATGATAGGCTCAGGTAGGTTTTGAGTGTTTTAGGGTTTTATGCTGGATTAGGGATGAAACCATGTAGCTAGGTCTAGGTATCAAAGGGTTTAGAGCTGCAAAGATATAAAGGAGCAAGGTAGTAGTGGATCTATGATGGCTTTAGGATTTTGTAGGTATGGTGGTGAGTCTGAAAAGGTAGAGGGATTTAATGAGCATGTTCAATCATGAATTCATTAAACTGGAAGCATGAAACATAAAATGACATTTCCATATAAACAAAGCTAAATCAATAGAATTATGCCTATGAACTGTAAGGAAAACCACTGAAGATACAAGATATGAAAGATGAGCTATATATCATTCAATAAAGACTATTACAGAGAAGATACATGATTATAAACTCACTGCACATGAATTCCTAGATAATAGCTACAACTGCATCCTTTGATTTTTGAATATGAAAGTGAAAGTACAAGCTACAAAAGTAACAATCCTCTGATGTCCAACCAGTCAAATGGCTCTGAAAATGATAGATATAGACCAAAACAACATCTCCCCTCTCTCAGGGGTCGAATCCATCAGTTGTGGAGCTGATTACATGATAAGCTCAACAAAACCCTAATGTCTAGTGGAGGTCAATCAATTCACCTCATCATAGGAAACTAGATACATTTGACCAAAATTACATTAACAAGCATCTATTTACCCTATTTCACTATTTACCAGCTCAATTACACCTCATGACATTATTATTCATCAATTACATAGGTAAAAAGTCAAACTAGGTCAAACTGACTGTAAAAAATGCCTTATGGAGAAAGCGTAGTCTGCTGGGGAAAAATGACTTTTGGAGGCATTCTAGGTGTCCAAATCCTAATCTGATAGATGTTATGGAAAGCTTTGGATGTCTGCTACATGATAGGCTCATCAAGCACTCAAAAAGGTGGCTTCTAGCCCTCCAAATCTTCATTCTCCCAAGAGTACTCAGAAAGCGTACTGAAGCTTCCAAAAACAGGGCAAAAAGGTGATTTTTTGCATGTTTTGGGCAATTTGACCCTCTAAAAGTGGTTGACATGGCTCCACTGCTGACTAGGATTGATGTACTCATCAAGAGTAATCCAAAAATGCTGAGTTTTCATCCAATGGACGCCCCCAACAAAAGCGTAGCATGGCCCACACTACGCTTTTGCCAGTATGACTAGTTTTTCAAATTTCCAATTTCGACCAAAATGTCACAAAAAACAAAATTTGCCCCAAAACTCCTCAAAATTGGTCCAGAGGTGCCTCATGAGGTATCTTATGCCACTATGGAAGCATCAGCAAGAATCTCCGAGTTATCCTTCTCATTTTGACTTTTTAGGGTTTCCTTTAGTTTGGCTTGCAACTGTTTGACTTTGACATTACAAATTTGATTTCTTGCATAGTAATGGTCAGCCATGTGCTTTTGCATCTTGTTGTCCCTATTGGCCTTGTCAAGGAGCTTTTCCAAGTGAGTGTTGACCTTCTCAAGCCAAAACTCATTGTTTTCATTGATTTCCATGGCTATCCTTTCTTCAAAACTCAGCTCTTCATCTGGTGGATTTTGCTCTCTTTCCTTCTGCAATGCTCTTCTGAGACCCATGGTTCTTGGTCTCTTCCTTGTCACCTGCTCTTCATGCTTCTCTAACTCTTCAGTGTCAATAACTGTTTTGCCCTTTACATCAGCCCCAAACTGACTTTTCTCTAAAGACGACTGTTTTGCCTTCAACTGATGGTTTTCTTGCTCTAGGAAGGAAATGATGAAATTAGCCCTTGCCAAGCTGTCCTTGAGCTCTTTGATCTGAGCATCTTTGTCTTTGATGATCCTCTCTAGGTTTTCATGTTCTTCACTAGCCTCCAAATCTACTAAGTCAAAATCATGCTCCTCATCATGCATGGACGTCTCCGGCTGTGAATGTAATCCTTGCTTTGCTGATGTGGGCTTGGCCCCTTTCTCAATCTGAGGAGCAAACACAAGCCTTTTGCCTCTCTGGTAGGTTTTAGTGACCTCAATCTTCCTCATTGAAATGGTGCTAGGTGAGCCAACCTCCACATGTCTAGAAGGTGCTGATTGTGCTGATGGAGAACTAGGGTTAGTAGGCTGGCTACTAGAAGACAAAAAGACATCTGCCTACATGAAAACTTCCCAAGTGATGTTCTTCTGCTCAAGCTGGTGTAAAACAATGATTTTGATCAGGGCATGGTGGAAGAGGTTGCTTTCAAGACTACTTTGCTTATGCTGGACCTTTTCTGCCATCTTTGCCAAACTTCTATAGAGGTAATAGGGAAAATTGAGTGGCTTTACCCCTGTGAAATGCATAAGAAGTCTAACATTATACCCACACAGTCTAGAAAATCTTCCCTCACAGGTGAAGTACTTTATGAGTGGTGTGTACTTCTCAAGGAGGTGCCCAACAAGAAAAATCTTCTTCATGTGTTGTTGATGATGTCTTCTGAGATAGGGTTGATAATTGTGAAGGGCTAGGTCTTGGTTCTTAAATCATTTTTCACCATGATTGGGCATGCCTGTGGCCTCAACGACTATATTAGTTGATATAGTGAAATCAACACTTGCAATTGTTACTTTGTCCCTTTTGAGTTAAATGGCAAACAACTTGGTCAATGTGGCATTACATTTGACTTTCTCAACTAGTTGACAAAAAGGAAGACACCCTATTGCTTGAAAACAATGGTTGGACAGTGGTTTAGACATCATTTCAAGGGTTTTTAAGGGCTCATGTCCTATCACCTGACCTCCTTTGTTATAAGATCTCTTCTCCTCCATTTGGTTGATTACAAGGGGCAAAACCCTAGTATGACAAAATGGGGGAAGGGGAAAAGGGATAGAATGAGTGGGTTAGGGATGGGAGATGGGTGTAGGAAAATTTAGGGAGGTGGGTAGGGGTCTTAGGGAGCTTTGGGAAGTAAAATGGAGTGAAATGGGCAAGGGAAATGAGCTAGGAAATTATAACACAGTCCTAGCTAGGATAACTGCCCAAAATGGCAGAATTAGGCTAGGGTTTAGGTTTTGGGACTTAGGAAATGGGGAATGAGGGGATGTGAAGGTTGTGGGGGATAGTTTAGAGTGTGAGGGAGGTAAACAAGTCTAGGGGAGAGTGAATTTACCTTGCAAACTTTGAAAAGATGGCTAGCCACTAAAATGCAACATGGAGGTCAATGGAGGGTATACACACTAAAACCATGAAATTGAGCTGCAAGGAGGGGTTTGTTGAGGTGATACTTACTTGTTCCCTGATGCTAAACACTGTGATATCCTTCAGAAACCTCCAGAACTTGGTTTTATGCCTCCAAGAGAGAAAACACAGCCTTGTGAAGAAAGCATAGCATGGAGGGCAGAAAGCGCAACATGGCTGCTTTTGGGACCAAATTTGGAGTGTAGAAGACTTGAATTTGCTAAATTTTCACTTGGTGATGGATGAGAGCTCTTCTTCAATGAGTTGAATGAACAAATGAGCTGAATTGGTCTTTTTATAGCTTGTATTGGTCACTTTTATTCATGGTAGTGGGATGGCCCACTACATGTCCTTTCACTTTGCTTTGTAAACTTGTAACTTTGACACTTTGTATGCAACTTTTGAAACATGATGAACTTATTACATATTAAAACATGAATTACATTTGAAATTAAACTTTATTGCACAAATTACCTATTACCACTCTCCAATTGCCGGATTTTATGCATGAAATGACAAATTTGGTGACCTTGAAACCCTAATGACCTAATGGAGACACTGAACTGAATGAAATTATGATGGTGTTGACTAGAGTAATAATGCTGACCTTTGAATGATGGTACACTCCGCTGAGTGATGACAAGGACCAACATGTAAAATTTTGAAAGGAGTGGAAATAGTCCTAGACCTACTACCCAGTGACCAAATTTTTAGTAGGGGACCTAATGAAATAACAAAAATTTGACTGTGAGACCCTAACAAAACATGATAAGAGTCCATTTGATCACTGGTGACAGGCTGTATAGACTGACACTAACAGGGCTAGCCATTCATGAGGGGCAGCTGTTAGTTTTTGTAGCATCCAATGTTTTCTAGCCACGAAATTTGGTGGAGAGGCTAGAATACATGAGATCTCCAAAACCCATAAATCGTTTATGGAAATTCGACCTAGAAGTGTTTCATTTAGATTATTAACTATTTTTTAAATATTTCCTAAGTCTAAACATAGGGAATATGGTTAATTAATCAATATTAGTTGAGATAAGGTGAGAATAGTCTAGAACTCACACTGATCGATCCAAAGATTATCCTAGCCATTGATTAAGTTTTAATCTTGGTCATTGGTGCTCCAACAGTGGATTATAAGAGGAGATCGATGTGGTGATGGAGAACACACCAGAGCAGATACTTAGTTGCCCAGGCAGTTTGATTTTCTTAGGGGCAAAGATTTAACAGAGAAGATAGAGCCAGAGGGTGAGTAGCAGGTGGTAGAGGAGGTCAGCAACATTACAGGAGGAAGTATTCCAGTCCCGGGAAGAGGCAGTGAAAGGAAGGCCGAAATCCCCAGAGGTTCTGCGCAAGCACTGCATAGAGCGTGATGTAGGAGGCTCGACGTGTAGCTAGGGAGGAAATTTCGGGGGCAAATATTAGATGTGGGGTGAGACAATTCTCACAATAATTTTGCCAGTATTTTCCTCAGATTAGATTGCCAGTTGAGCATCTAAATTATTGTACTTAGAATCACTGCTGAAGATTAATAATAAAACCCTCATCTGCTGCACCGATTTTTCCACATTGGTTTTTTTGGGGACAATTGTCCAAAATAGCTGTGTCAAAATTCTTATGTGTGTGCTAGAATTTCTCAGTTGCCAATATTTTTATTTTCCGTAGTATTTTTATGGTGAAAATTGTAGTAGTGATTTATTCATTGTTTTTCATAGCAAATAAACTGCATAATTAATTTACCAGTTAGGAGAATAATTTCCAATTATTGCAATAGATGAAATTTTCACAGCAGCGAGGGGAGCACGTTGGGATTTCAGTACAGTTCGCTTTAGAGGCACGCTGATGGGGACTTCAACATTATTATCCCACCCCTATGCATTTCACTGACAGAGGCATAGTTATCTAGAAAGACCATAGGGGATGACCAAGTCAGTAGGATTGAGCGACATGAGCTGAGTATGACACCGCATCAACTTGGAGGGCTTGTTTCTTACACAGGAGATTGTGCCTTCTATCCCTCTTTTGGGATAGGATGGCAAGAGGTATTGAGTTGGTAGCCCGGTGGAGCTGGCTAGGTGTCTGGGTATATTCATGGCCAGTGACATAGTTTAGCAGGGGCCATGGGTTACCAGAGGAGCTTGGGGGCTAGATTGTTGTTGGGATCCAGGTGGGATTCCCCATCACATGTGGAGCTGGTAGGCGATGGTAGTAGCTCCATGATGGGTCTAGTGATTGGCCGCACACACACTTTCAAATCTCCATTAGATGCCCGGAAAATACTAGTGACAGGTTAGATTGACAAGGTGGCTGACAGACCTCGTAAGATGACTTGGCATGTTGATTGTGCACGAGGTCGCAAAATGATGAGCATACTCTCGCGAGAGCTGGTAGGAAAAGGTGGCATCGACAGACCACTAGACAAGGTGTTGCATGGAGACGATGCTCTCCCATTGGTATGTTGGACACGTGAGCTACTGAGGATAGGAACAATGGTGTCATTCTCGTTAGCATATGAGGAGCTAGGCTGCTCACGTCTACCAGGGTAGATGAGGAGGTGAAGCTCACATCATGGTGGGTTCACTAGCAGAGTGGTGGATGCATCGACACATATGGGATGGTCGATGATGCAGGGTGGTACGACAGTGGGTGTTGGTGTCCAGTGGTGCACAGAGTTGTGCCACAAAATTAGTGTTATATAGAGGAGTGCGGGGGTGCGTGCCTGCATGTAGCAGTGTATATTGTCGCGCAACATGTTGTTGGAGTGTTGCCACCAGAGATATCTCCTAACAGGGACATTAGGCACACCATTGGGTTTGGCACACCCAGGTTCCGAGAGCGGGTTGGTCACAGGGCCGACTGTGGAATTCTATATGGGTCCTTGGATAAAACCCATCAGAGCACGCACATTTATCACTCTCCAACATAGGGCACTTGGGCATTGTCTCTTGATGCTCTTGTCACGGGCAACAAGACCTGGGAAGTTCATTTGAGCTAGTTGGACAAGACATAGTGCGTTAGGAGGGAGGCTTTCCAGCTGTGGCATATGGTCAAGGCGCGAGTTGGCAGGTGCAGGCTTGGGGATGGTCAGATCTCCTGCAAAGGTAGCACGTGCTCCACCCTTGAGCCCACACTTAGGGAGATGCATGACCTCTTTTGGGAGAGACACTCTGAGGTGTCTCAGGGGCATAGACAACGGTTGGTGGAACTTTCTTGCAGTTAGATGTTTAGACTCCAGGCAATATTGGGGAGTGCCTTCAACATGCATGATAGCAGACTCCACTGTGTGGTATGGCAGGCACAGGGCAATTTTGCACGCACTAGATTGATTCATGATGTATGGAGTCCATATACTGATTGAAGGCAAGGACCTAAAGGCTGAGATGTGGTACTGGTTGGTGCTCAGTTGTCAGGACTATGCTGTAACCGATCTGGATATTATGGGATCCAACGATTCGGTTGGTTGATTGGTCACTTTATTCCATGGCAGAGAGTGACCCAACTCACTCTTTGTTTGTTATGCGGGGGAGCGTTGAGGACTTTATCGCATGGCAAGGCCAACTGTCCTTGTTGTTGCTCCAGATCGGAGTTAGTGTTGGATGGGTAGGCCTTGACATCATGGAGATACCTGGGCAAGATGTGTTGGGACTCTATAGATATTTAGCCCTTAGGTTCTAGGAGAGGGGGATACAACTTGTGCACGATGGGCAAATAGTCATGATCAGAGTGGCACAGTGACAACATGGTGACACCCTTTTGAGAATAGCATGGGATTCGGGCATCACAGGATTTGGCAGTTCAACTACCCCTAGAAATGAGCTGGTTTCTATAGGGGAAGATCACACATATCTTCCGTTGGGCTTTAGCGATACATTGATGACATGGGACTTCAAGCTAATTGGTGGACTTCAAGTGCCACCCTATTTAGCATTTTGGGGAAGATTATTTCAGTTCTTCCATTGTGCTTAATGTTGAGAGTCTTCAGAACTAATTAGCATTGTTTGCAGGCAGCTTCCAGATTGTGAACTTGACTTTGGTTGCAGGAGATTATTGGCATTGTGAATTTAGTATGCAGGCCCATTCATCTCACTCTAAGAGGCCAAGTATAGCTAATTGCAGGAGGGACAAGTAAAAGATTGGATTCTGGAGTTAGTTCTTCGTCCCGACTCCCAAGCATTAAATCATCAGGCCCAAGACCTATCTTCAGGAGGGCCGAAAAATTACCACCAGACAAGGGACTAGTTGCAAGTGAGACTAGGAGGCCGAATACATTGTGGACTGGTAATCTTGCTCCAGAAATCAGCATCTTATTGGCAGCTTGGTCTTGCTGTAGTGGACCTATTATCTCAAGGGAATCGAACAGCTCACAGTCAACTAAGGAGGAGCTGAATAATCAGAGTTGGAGCATTATTTCTTTGAGGAACCGAATTGGTTTTTGCTAGCAGAACTCTGGTGCCAATCCCAAACAAGAGAAGGGATCGCATTTCAGAATTGAGGGTCATTGGTTGCTTATGTTCAGATTTGTAGTCCCTCTTGGATCGCTTTCGTATGTCTGTAGCAGCCTATTCATCAGAGGCTGATATATTTATTTGTGTAATTCCAGATCTGGAGTATTCCACCATAAACCTGTAGCAGCCCTTCCCTTCAAGGCCGAGTTGTTATCTGTCATCCAAGTGGGCTGAGTCTCTTAAAAAAAGGAAGGCTGGTAACACGTAATAAGTGTCAGAGGCTGAATAGTTATAAAGGCATCAATTTCAGAGGTTAAAGGCTGATTCAAATCTCCTCTTTCCTGAGACAAGAGAGACCAATTTATGTATCCTTATTCAATCCTAGATTTGAAGAGAAGAGCTTGTTTCTATCACATTCCAGGCAGAGTCTAAGCTAGAGGAAGTGGTGTAGCAGATTGTCATTAAGGAGGTTGATGGTCAACTGTCATAGTCTTGTAGTGGTGGATGATTGATCCTGTGTATGTAACAAATATTAAACCTTCTCACCAGGTGCTACCCTACAGTGGCCTTGTAAATTCCGCTCTTTTTTATCTAATAGAAATCAGAACTTCGCCTCACAATTGTCCTCATGTTTGCTTACTAAATGTTTGTAAAATTTAATATGAGGTACCTGTATATTCATGATTGTTAATAGCGCTATTCATATCAGCAATTTATTAGAATGTGGTGATGTTGTAGTGCTGGTTATTTATACACATACAGATGACTTGTACCCCTGCTCATGTGTGCTCAAACATTAAATTAATCTACACCTACAGTAGCAATATCACAAGCTGATATGACAAATCCTCATGCTGAAGTTCACACTAAAAACTCAGAAATCTGATGGAAATTTAGGGAATTTGGGAATGGAATATTACAGTGGTATCACTGTACCAGAGCATGATCTTGGCCAGCTGTGGGGAAGCTAGCAAGATCATGGAGGTGCTAGGCATGCATGCCAGTGATTGATGGGGCTATGGACATTCTCGTGGCTCAAGGAAGGAGTACACAGAAAATCATGGACGAGATCTTCAGGAACAATGAGAAAATCCTCTTGAACAATGAGATGGTAGAAATGTTAGCCCAGTTGTGTAACAGTCGGAGGGTAAACCAGAACCTTCCTCATTTTCATGACAGATACCCTAAAGGTTCACATACCACGGGAGTGAAACCATTTACAACACATAGGGGAGGTCAGCTGAATCTGGGCATACAGAAGACGTTGGGATGATGGTTCAACTAGGGGTTCTGTCAGAGAATAGGTGCAGGAACTGGACACATACATCTGTGTAAACACCATGAGAGAGGTGGATGCCATTAGCTATGCCACTTTGAATTTAGGTGACTTAACCTAGGAGTGTACGTAGGGCTAATCCCTTTGGGTCATGCAGGCATCACGTCCTACACAAAGTTCACAGGGAGGCTCATAGAGAGATTTGATCAGGAGGATACCAGACCCCCTCAGAGGGAGAATATAAGACAGTTAGAGGATGAGACCGGGAGGGACCTTCGAGGAGGAACTTTTGCTTAACAGGTTAGGAGCCATGGACCCTAGGGTGCAAGTACACCAAGGGAAAGGTCCACTACATGGAGGGGCTTCCTGAGAGTGAGTCTGAGGAGGAGGTTGAGTAGGAGGCAGATGACACTGGTGGTTGTGAGGAGGACATAGATCAACCTAGTGTGACTCCAGAGTCACCACTATCGGAGAGCACATTGATGGCACGGGTTGAGACAATGGCAGAGAGAGTGGAGCACACACCCATTGGACCATCCATTGACGAGATGCCACTAGGCACAGAGGCATCTAGATCCATGACTTTAATGACCCACCTCTAATATAGAGAGCACAAGAATATTAGCATGCATACGATGCATGCATGTGATAGCTACATATGCATGAATCGCATGCACTGCACTAATATATATTCTAAACTAACTATAAATGTTCAATATCATGACACTCCTTCAAATAGAAGTTACTCCCTTACCCATCACCACACGTATTGCTCAGCGCGTCATAATTAATAAGCAATACCCTAAGTAATTTCAATGATATATATTTAAAGTATAAAGTAAATATGGTTATAAAAATAAATGTAAAATTTAAGTCAATTATAAATATAGTTATATATTTATATATCCCTGAATATATAAAAGAAATAATAAATGATATTAATAAATTGTCAAATGATAGTACACACTATGGACCAAAGGTATTGATATAAAAAAAAAAATGAATTCTAAATTTTAAAAGTAAACTTAGCACACATGTCAATACACCAGTTCCTTAAGTAAATACACATACATGCTATAAGAAGATTGAAGGTGTCACCATGTAAAAGAGCGCCGGATCCGCTGGTAGAGAAAGCGGTGACCGACAAGGAGTAGATATACAATGACCAAAGAGAGCTCGAAGGGGGGGAGGAAAATTTGGGGAGAGAGGAGTTTTCGGGAAAAATGAAGAAAGAATTTATAACAGTGAGACAAAGACACACTGAGGATTACTGAGATTTGAGCTTTGATTGTTCTTGATGCTTTTGGGCACGGGGCCAGAGTACTGAAATTCAAAAGTACTTTGGAACTGGGTACCGAGGTTGTGCCCAGTTTGGCTGCGAGGTTTGGTCCTTTGGTAACGGGAGCAAATTGGGAGATGAAACAATGCGGGATCGACATCAAACTTCAAAACCAAGTAAGTATTGTGAATTTAATTAGTAAATTATACATTTAAATTTCACTATCTATACTGTTAGAAGTAATTTCTTAAAGTTTTGAATTAAAGGCTCTACAATGACAACGTTTCTAGATGGCAGCCAACTATAGTCGATTGGTGAGGTTTTTTTGCATGATGGGTTGTCTATGGAGGAGCAGTTGGAGGCTCAAGTTGAGCCCATGATGGAGGAGGATGAGCAACCATCTTTTGGGCTAGTCATTGATGAGGGGCAGCGAGGGGAGAACATGTTGGGATTTCAGCACAACTTGCTTCAGAGGCACGTTGATGGGGCCTACAACATTATTAGCCCACCCCTACGCATTTGACTGGCATAGGCAAAGTTATCTAGAAAGACCATAGGGGATGACCAAGTCGGTAGGAGTGAGCGACACGAGCTGAGTATAACACCACATCAACTTGGAGGGCTTGTTTCTTACATAGGAGATTATGCCTTCGATCCCTCTTTTGGGATAGGATGGCAACATGTATTGAGTTGGTACCCGATGGAGCGGGATAGGTGTCTGGGTATATTCATGGCCAGGGGCATAGTTCAGCAGGGGCCATGGGTTACCAGAGGAGCTTAGGGATCCAGGTGGGATTTCCCATCACATTATGGAGCTTGTAGGCGATGGTAGTAGCTGCATGATGGATCCAGTGATTGGGCGCACACACACTTTCAGATCTCCATCATATGCTCGAACAAAACTAGTGATGGGTTGGTTTGATGAGGGGGCTGATAGACCTTGTGAGATGACTTGGCATGTTGATTGCGCGTGGGGTCACAAGATGATGAGAATACTCTCGCGGGACCTAGTAGGAGAAGGTGGCATCGACAGGCCACTAAATAGGGCATTGCATGGAGACGGTGCTCTGTCATTGGTATGTTGGACACAGTAGCTACTGAGGATAGGCACATTGGTGTCATTCTCGTTAGCATGTGAGAAGCTAGGTCGCTTAGGTCTACCAGGGCAGATGAGGAGGTGAAGCTCACATTATGGTGGGTTCACTAGCAGAGTGGTGGATGCATTAACACACATGGGATGGCTGATGATGCAGGGTGGTACGAAAGGGGGCGTTGGTGCCTAGTGGTGCACAGAGTTGTGCCACAAAGTCAGTGTTATGCAGAGGAGTGCGTGGGTGCGTGCCTGCGTGTAGCAATGTATATTGTCGTGCAACAGGTTGTTGGAGTGTTGCCACCGGAGAGATCTCCTGATGGGGACATGTTGTAGCTACTACAACCCCCTCCAAAATTTTGGCCTATACCAAATTTCGGAGCCTTCCTTGGTCTTGTTCATTATTCTCGCAAACTTCAAAGCTCATTTTGTTTGTTTTCTTAGAATGTTGTGATCCCTTTCACAAGATAGGCAAGGTGTCGTCTGTTGGCATTGTTGGTTGTCGCATTGTATGCATGAGCCTGTTCTAGTGGTTCCAAGAGGTCATCTTTGTGCAAATGAGTTGTTCTAACCTTGTAAGTACTTGTCACACTTATTCCAAAGTTTTGAGAACTGTCGCACAAGTGTCGCCATGGTCGTCGTAAAGTGTATCTTTGGTGTCGCACTTGTCATAACTGGTCGTAAAGCTATCACACAGAGGGGAATACTGTGTTTGTATTTCATGGATGATCTGTGTTGGTTGGGTTGTTAAAATATGCTAAGTGTGTGATCACAGTTAATGTTCATCACCATTCACACCGATCTCACTAGTCCCGCACTTTTAGTCATTTTTCGGAAAACTTCCGACCGAGCAACTTAGCTTCACCTGGCCTCCCCTGAGTTGTGCACTGAGCAGTCTCAATCCTCTAGCTGCGACCTTGCTGCTTGGCACTAGGTAGTGCAAAGTTCCTGCCTCCCAGGACTGCTGCACTACGTAGTTTTTGTGACCAAGCCTTAACCGTGACCTTTGGAATTGCACAATCATGACCTCCAACCCAACTTGAACTGTGCACTTCGCAACCACAAGCCTCAAGCTCATCCCCTGAGCCCTTGAACTTCGCAGCTGCACAGTAGCCCGACCTTCCTTGACCCCCCCAAAACTGCGCAATAAGCTCTCCCAGTGCCCATCCCTTCAGCTTGTCCCACTGGCTTCGAAAACTGCGGAGTCTTGTCTCTTAGCCCAACCTGAACTACGCATTGTGCAGTCTCATGACTCAAGGCTTCCCCTTGCTTGCCTGAACTGCACAACTGCGCAGTCATTGAGCCTCCCTATACAGTCTATCACTTCTTCTAGGCTCAGTTCATGTATCAGAATGCATCATCTTAGGCTAGGGTTTTTCAGATTGATGTCGTCTCGTCATGAGTGAATTGCAGGAACATGTACTCTATTATGTCATGGCAAGATGATGGAGAAGGAGGGGATCATGCTCAAAGACACTCTTTCAATTGAACTTACAAGCTGATTGATCAGGAGAAAGCGAAAGGACACTAGTTTGCGACCACTATCCAAGACTTGAGATCATTGAAGACTCCTTATCACCAAGGCATGCAGAGGTGAAAGTAAAACTCTTTCACGAAGACATTCAACTCTCAGCAGCAATAGTGGCTTGACATTTCCCTGTCATCAAGCAGTCCATGTCAGCAGTGTCATGCCATGTCATGTCATGAGTGGTCATATGGCACATCACTATTGTACACCATGTATATTGTATTCAAAATGTATTGTAAAGTGGAAGTCCAAAGGGCATACGTGGAATGTAAAGATTCATGTAAGTTGGAAAGTCATAGGAAGTCAAACAGTCATGAGGGTAGTCAAAGAGTCACCCTTGGTTATATATACTCGCTCATTGTATGAGCAAAGGACTTTTCACCTTGGTTCCTCTAGCAAGGCATTAGAGAGATAAGCTAGTTCTTTTGAGGGGCAAGGAGTGGCTCTAACGCTCCACTACTAGAGCTAGTGGTGTTCATTGTGTACATGTGTCTTGGAAATTTTACTTAATATTAAAAGCCTTTAAGGCCGACACATTCTTCATGCATGAATTATGAATATTTGTAAGACTATTCCGCGGATGTTTGTATTTCATGTTTGCTTTCACATGTGCTAAGGTAGTTGAACTATTTCAGTTTTTTTAGTACTTATTTTATTGAGAATGTGATGTAATGTTTGTTATTGTTGTCGCATCCTTGTAGACTATTCCCCTGGATATTAGACAGACCTTTCTCATTCATTGGTTACAACGACCGTCGCACCTCTTGTGGACTATTCCATTGGATGTTAGATGGATCTTGTTGTTTGTGTGTGTCTCTTCTTGGGTGGTACTATTACCTCTCTCTTAGAGGCCCACCTTTTCCTTTCCCCACAATAGAAGGACTTTGACACACATACGATCAAACACTCACCAGGCACGCCCCCCTTGCTTTTCAAAGGCGCATGTGCACTCCTCTCTCTTGCTAACAATTAGAGTCAAGGAAAATCCATAAGAATACATGGCAACCGGGCCGATATTTCAGATGGGGCTCCTACTCCAAACGGTGTGAGGTCTAATTGGGACTTCACATCAGGGAGACCCCTTGGTTGACGGATTTCCAACACCGTCAACAAATGGTGCTAGAAGCAGGGCCAGACGATAGGTTGTGCCCGTTGAGTCTGGTCTGAATCTCTTATTCAAAATGACTCTTCCCCATATCATAATCCCATGATGTTTTTCTAAAGAGATTCATCTTACCATCCCTGTGGAAGCTATTCATAACTTGTCCCAATGTAAGTTTGATGGTGAGGGTAAATTAAATTTTCGTGAACATTTGTTTCAAGTTGTTTGTTTTTGCTTTTTAAACAAAATATATTGCAAGGATGTCATGACTAGATTACTCACTCTCACATTTGAAGGCCGCGTTAATCGATGGTGTCATACATTACCCGCTGCTTCTATCCATTCATTTTACCAACTTGCAAAGGAGCTTCATAAAGCATTTGATCGGTATAATCACCAAAATGTTTGTAGAAGAATCAATCTCTTAAGAATGAAGCCAATGAATCAGTTGCGCATTTTCTAATCGATTCCTTCACCTTTGCTATGAATTTCCGGAAAAAGATATGAATTGGTATGTCTTGAAAAAGAGTTTGAGCGCTTGGTTCTTATCGCTTTACATGGTGAACCTAAACCCCTTAATTTTCCCACTCCCCCAACTCTTGTGAATCATGAGACACCTCTAATTCCAGAGGAGGAACTTACTATTCCTTTTGTTCCTTGTCCTCCTCCTTTTCCAGTTCCGACGAGGGTGCCTCCTTGTGATGATAATAATGTTGGGAGATCTGCTAATCAAATTCCTAATCTATCTTCTCATTCTGCTTCCGCTTGTCATAACTCAGATTCAATGTAGGAAATTCCAAAATGGCTAATGAAGCCTATGGTGAAGACTAACTCCATTCCGCAAGATGATGTTACTGTTCATAACTCTAGTCTCAAATTTGATATGAATTTTCGTTATCCTCTATCCTCTACAAGCCACGACTCTTTGTACCATGATTCGCTTGAAAAATCTGTTCCACCAGCTAGTTTTTAAATTTTCACTCTTAATTTTCGTGCTGCTGGTTCAAATTGCGATTAGATACAAGACAGTCACATTACACATGTAGAGGAGAAGGAAGGGGAAGAGGTTTTCGATCTTTCATCTATTTTCCAAAATCCTTCATGTGAAGATGATGCACTTCCATTCTTGGATGATTTTTGAGCTACTAATCTCAGTAGTAAATCAAATGTAATCAATTTTTTCGATCAATCCGTAGCCTTGGGAAACAATCGTTCTAATGATGATGACCCTGTTGATGTATGCAATCACGAATGCCCATGCGCATCAACTGATCTTTTAGTCTCTCATGAAGATTTTACTTTAGATCCAGAATCTGGTTCGGTCAAAGAAGATATGCTCATCGAAGCTTCCCCTCCATCTCACTATCTCTTGTGTTCTGTAGTTTGCGATGCATCCACTTGCGACGAAGATACTCCATGCTCCTTAGGTTCTGCATCCGATGAGTTATCTTCTCGATTGACACAAGGCAGTGAGATTTTCCGTGATGAAATTGAAAACAGTGAAATCATTGAGCACCCTTCCCATCCCTCATTATCTCTTATCTTGCAGGAAGACGACTCTTCAAATCAACTTTCTCATGAAATTTCCCCAATTCATTCATCATTAAATTTGCGATCAGAAGAATCTTTCGACTTGAGTAATCTGGTTCTTGAATTTGGAAAATTTGGTAAAATTAGTGACAAAGATAGTTACCATTCGGTGAGCAGTGGCCTTTTTGAATCTAATGGTAACAATTATCCTCAAACCATGCATGATCTGGTTCAAGCTCCAAAATGCGATTTTACAATCCTGGAAAGCTCCGAGACTTTCCAAGGAGTCGAGGCACTTCAACTTCCGTTGATGGTTATGCCAGGATCTCACGACTCTGGTAAGCCCCCCGAACTAAGTCAAATCTGGTTTCTCTCGCACAATCCTTCTCTTTGCATGGTTTCACTTGATGTGAATCTCTTTCTCGAAGATGTTTGGTATTTCGGATGTAATCTTTCAAGCTTTCAATATTTTGCTTCTGACCGGATTTAAGAATATTTTTCAGTTCATTCATTCATGCAAATCTCTTGCATCAAACTCGGGTTTGGAATGTGTGTCCCTCATAGAGTCATGGAATTGCGAAGTTGATCATTTCAAAGACCATCTTTGGCTGAAGGAATCATATCTATCACATTTGTTTCATGATCAACAACTCTTGGCTTTCCTTGTGAACATCATATCGAAAATCTGGTTCTTCATCGCACCTGAAATCCTCTTGAGTGTGAATGAATGCTTGCATTATTCTCCGAATCAAGTTCTTCTCCATTCACCATGTTCTGACTGGTCTCATGAATTTGTTGTGCTGGCATCCCTTTTAAATTCCTTTTATGATTACGATGCTTGTGCAGTTTATCACCAGTTATAGGAAAACGGTTTGTCACATTTAGCTTATGACGAATTTGGTTTGATTGTTCTGAGCATTCACAGAGTTGTTCAAACTGATTTTTCCTGGTTAATTACAAATTTGGAATTAGATGCTTTAATCAACCCATCTGATCATTATTCGGTCACCAATGACTCTCATTCAACCTATCATTTTTTCATCAGCCTATCCGATGACAGTTGTTTTACATCCTTCGATCTTCATCGTTCAGCATCTCACTATTCAGATTTTTGTCGAGTGGTTGAGGCACTTCAACCTTCGCCGATGGTTATGTCAGGTCCTCACTGTCTCGACATGAGTACTGAAAATGATCAGATATATTTTCCCTCACAAGTTTCCCATCATAATCCTCTGCCTCTAATTGAAAATCTGTCTTTTCAAAGATTTCGGGGTTTTCAAGAGGGTCATCATGAATTTTACGATCCAATCGTTGAATGGTTGGAACAGTCTTACTTGGCAAGCTCCATCGCAAATAACAAGTTTCGATTTTTCCTCATGCTTGCTAAGGAGTCTGGTGCAGATGGAGACACATTCGCAGGAAGCTTCAGAGGTTTTTTGAATGATGGTTTTCATCAAAGAGGTAAGATCATAAACTGGTTAGAAGCGGTGGCTATGGTTTATCTTTTTGCTGACAGGCAAGACTTTCAAAATTTTGTGCAAGATATTCAAGTTTTTATCTTTTTTGTTGCACATTACTTTATATCTGTTTTAATTTTTCGTATCTCTGTGGATGCAAGTCGGGAACATCTACATTGGCTTCATTGGAAATTTCATTACACGTGACCCCGACCTACTAGCTATTAGGTTAGGAGTAGGATTAGCTGCATCTTAGTTTTCCTTATGTTGCAACCATCCCGTCTTGTTCTCTTTAGTCTCTCTTGTCTTTTCTTACTTTTCTCTTGCATTATCTTTGATTTAGCTTCTTTTGCTTGTCTTCTGGTTTTGTTTCCTTGTTGCGTGTTGTCTTTCCTTTCGTTTTTTTCTTTTGTTTTCTTTCTTGCTGTTTGTCTCCTTTTGTTTTCATCATGTGAATAAATGTTGTGCCTGGACCTGCCTTGGCTTCTTAGTATTTGTGTGGCTGAAGTCTAAAGAGTGTTGTGGCACTTCAACATTTGGTTAGCCTTTGGTTCGTCTTCCTTGTGTTGGTTATGCCTTTTGGCCGATGAAGTTCCGACGGAAAATACGATCCGTCCGTAAGGAGAGTTTTTGGCAAACCTTGAACTCGTGTCTGTTCGGGAAACCTTGTGCCTATATTCGGTTCTTTTTTTTTTGGGTGTTTTCATGCTTATCCAATTAGTAGAAAGGAGAAGGGGAAAATCTAAACGAGCAAAACTAAATCAGAGGTATCTATATGCTTCTCTGAAGGAACAACCTCTCCTGCTCTCAATAAGTCGGGATCCCTCTTTCGCCCAAAATGAATAAGTGCCAATGCACAATCTTATTTTAAATAAATAAATAAAGGCGAAAGAAAAGAAAGGATTCCTGCACAGAGAGGTAAAGCAAGCAACATCGTCGGGGTACTCTTTAGGCTCGCTGGCAGTGGAGCAATGTTTGTGCTCCCGTAGTGACTTCGCTAGTGTACTGTCCAGGCCTGCTGGCAGCAAAGCAACACCAGAGACGAAAAAATTATACTTTGAAAATCTTAAAACTTGCGAGCTTCGCTACCCTTCCCTGCTTGAAACATTGTGATAATGATGAATGTTTGTTGAGTTGAACTGAAATGGCATGATGGGGCTTCGTTTATTCACGGGGTAAGTGGGGAAACCAAAGTAATATGCACGATGAATTAATACTCCTCGAAGAACCAAGGCCCTGCACAAAAGAAGTTAACCAAGACAAAGAAGCTGGAATTCTACCTTTGTGTCGCCAAGTATTTTTAGCTGCTACAAGCCCCTCCAAAATTTTGGCCTATACCAAATTTCAGAGCCTTCCTTGGTCTAATTTTAGAGCATTCCTTGGTATTGTTCATTATTCTCGCAAACTTTAAAGTTAATTTTATTTTTTTCTTAGAATGTTGTGATCCCTTTCACAAGATAGGCAAAGTTTCGTTTGTTGGCAATCGCATTGTATGCATGAGCTTGTTCTAGTGGTTTCAAGGGGTCATCTTTGTGCAAATGAGTTGTTTTAACCTTGTAAGTACTTGCCGCACTCATTTCCAAAGTTTTGAGCACTATCGCATAAGTGTTGCCACAATGGTCGTAAAGTGTATCTTTGGTGTCGCACTTGTCATAACCGGTCGTAAAGCTGTCACACAGAGGGGAATGCTGTGTTTGTATGTCATGGATGATCTATGTTGGTTGAGTTGTCAAAATATGCTAAGTGTGTGATCACAGTCAAAGTTCATCACTGTTCACACCAATCTCATCGGTCCCGCATTTAGTCATTTTCGGAAAACTTCCGACCAAGCATCTTAGCTTCACCCGACCTCCCCTGAGCTGCACACTGTGCAGGCTCATTCCTCTAGCTATGACCTTGTTGCTTGGCATTGTGTAGTGCGAAGTTCTTGCCTCCCAGGACTGCTGCATTGCGCAGTTTCTGTGACCAAGCCTTGACCCTGACCTCCAAAATTGCACAGTCATGACCTCCAACCCAGCTTGAACTGCACACTTCGCAACCACAAGCCTCAACCTCATCCCCTAAGCCCTTGAACTGGGTAGCTGCGCAATAGCCCGTCCTTCCTTGACCCCTAGAACTGCGCAGTAAGCTCTCCCAGTGCCCATCCATTCAATGTGGTCCACTGGCTCTAGAAACTGCGCAGTATTGTCCCTCAACATAGCCTGAACTGTGCATTGCGCAGTCTTGTCCCTCAACATAGCCTGAACTGTGCATTGCGTAGTCTCAAGGCTCAAGGCTTCTCCTTGCCTGCCTGAACTACGCAACTGGGTAATCACTGAGCCTCCCTGTTCGGTCTGTCACTTGTTCCGGGCTCAGTTCATGGATTGCAATGCTTCATCTTAGGCTAGGGGTTTCCGGATTGATGTCGTCTCGTCATGAGTGAATTGCAGTAACAAGTACTCTATTATGTAATGGCAAGATGATGGAGAAGGAGAAGAAGGAGGGGAACATGCTCAAAGACACTCTTGCAATTGAACTTACAAGCCGATTGATCAGGAGAAAGCGAAAGGACACTAGTTTGTGACCACTATACAAGACTTGAGATCATTGAAGACTCCTTATCACTAAGGCATGCGAAGGTGAAAGGAAAACTCTATCACAATGACATTCAACTATCAACAGCAGTAGTGGCTTCACATTGCCATGTCATAAAGAAGTCCATGTCAACAGTGTCATGCCATGTCATGTCATGAGTGGTCATATGCCACATCATTATTGTACACCATGTATATTTTATTCAAAATGTATTATAAAGTGAAAGTCAAAAGGACACACATGGAATGTAAAGAGTCATGTAAGTTGAAAAGTCATAGGAAGTCAAACAGTCATGAGGATAATCAAGGAGTCACCCTTGGTTATATATAGTCCCTCATTGTATGAGCAAAGGACTTTTCACTTTGGCTCCTCCCACAAGGCATTAGAGAGATAAGCTAGTTCTTTTGAGGGGCAAGGAGTGGCTGCAACGCTCCACTACTGGAGTTAGTAGTGTTCATTGTATACATGTGTCTTGGAACTTTTACTTAATATCAAAAGCCTTCAAGGCCGACACGTTCTTCATGCAGGAATTATGAATGTTTGTAAGACTATTTTGCGGATGTTTGTATTTCATGTTTGCTTTCACATGTGCTAAGGTAGTTGAACTATTTCGGTTTTTTTGGTACTTATCTTATTGAGAATGTGATGTAATGGTTGTTATTGTTGTCGCATCCTTGTGGACTATTCCGTTGGATATTAGACAAACCTTTCTCACTCATTGGAAATAACCTAAGTCACTGCATTCGTGTTTGTGTTCGAGTTCGGCAACCTTGAAATTCGAATAAAGTTCGACACCTAAGGTTTTGCCAATAAAATTTGGCATAAAATTCGACATATAAAATTTGAATATATATATATATACAATTTAAGTTTAAGTAGACTGAAAAACACATTTAGCCACAATTCTTCACAAATAAATCATGTAGACCACCTCATAAAAAGCAAAAACTCACCATTAACTTTCACTAAATCCATATGGACAATTACAAATTATTTTGCTGGCGATATACACAACAATGGGATTATATCCCGATTAATAGAACTATAAATTAACAAAAATTAATTGTTGTTTTAGTTAGTGAATTTTGTTAACCGAACAGGACAAAAATTCATTATTCATCCTGATGATTCAACCCTCTCGATGGGTTGGTTGAAAAAAACATTACTTGAAGAAGATTGATTATCGTTCCCATTAGAAAAGTTTGTCAATCAGATCAGAAACCTTTCTCGTTTTATCAATGATTCCAAATGCCCCAGTGGCCTAGTTATCCAACTTCCTGGTGGCTCAGTTATCCAACTCCCAAAGGCCCGATTATGTCACCGGTTGGTGGTGGAGTGAGCCAGTGTGACTGTGAGTGAGGTAGATTTTCGCGCAGCGCCAAGTCTTAGCCTCAAATTCATTAGGGGTATGAAACTTACCATTTTAATTTTTTTTTAATTATAAACAATGGAAAAATGCCGAACCACAAAACCCTGAAACAAATTTCAACGATTTTTTGGCAAATTTCATCAAATTTTTGGTGAATTTCATCGAATTTGTTCGTGTTCGTTTTCGTGTTTGAAATAAAGTTTGTGTTCGTGTTCAGCATAATTCTCGGTGAACAAAAACAAATTTGTTATAATTGTTTTGAGGTTTGACGAATTTCGAATCTGAAGGATTAAATAGTTAAATTCTCATAAACCTTGGCTTGAGTTATAATGACCGTCGCACCCCTTGTGAACTATTCCGCAAGATGTTAGACGGATATTGTTGTTTGTGTGTGTCTCTTCTTGGGTGGTACTATTACCTCTCTCTTAGAGGCCCACATTTTCCTTTCCTTGCAGTAGAAGGACTTTGACACACATACGATCAAAGACCCACCAAGCACACCCCCCTTGCTTTTTGAAGGCGCATGTGCACTCTTCTCTCTTGCTAACAGTTAGAGTCAAGGCAAATCTATAAGAATACATAGCAACCAGGCCAATATTCCGCATGGGGCTCCTACTCCAAACAGTGGGAGGTCTATTGGGACTTCACATCGGGGAGACCCCTTGGTTGACGGAATTCCAACACCATCAATAGGACATCAGGCACACCATTGGGTTTGGCACACCCAGGTTCGGAGAGCGGGTTGGTCACGGGGCTGACTGTGGGATTCCATACAAGTCCTTGGATAATACCCATTGAAGCACACACATTTATCACTCTCTAGCATTGTGCACTGACACAGGGGACTTGGGCATTGTCTCCTGATGCTCTTATCATGGGCAACAAGACCTGGGAGGTTCATTTGAGATAGTTGTACGAGACACAGTGCGTTAGGAGGGAGGATTTTCAGCTGTGGCATATGGTCAAGGGTGCGAGTTGGTAGATGCAGGCTTGGGGATGGTTGTATCTTCTGCAGAGGTAGCACGTGCTCCACTCCTGAACCCACACTCTGACCTCTTTTGGGCGAGACTCTTCGAGGTGTCTTAGGGGCATATACAACAATTGGTGGAGCTTTCTTGTGGTTAGATGTTTAGACTCCAAGCAATATTGGCGAGTGCCTTCAAGAGTCAGGATAACAGACCCCATTGTGTGGTATGGCAAGCACAGGGCAATTTTGCACGCACTAGATTGATTCGTGTTGTACGAAGTCCATATACTGATTGCATGCAGGGACATGAGACATGGTATTGGTTGGTGCCAACAATTGTCAGGACTATGCTGTAGCCGATCTAGCTATGGAATCCAGGGATCTAGTTGGTTGATTGGTCACTCTATTTTGTGATGAGTAGGATCAGGGTAGAGAATGACCCAAATCACTCTTGGTTTGTCATGTGGGGGGGTGTTGGGTATTTCGTCGCATGGCAAGGCCGACTTTCCTTGTTGTTGCTCCAGATCAGGGTTATTGTTGGATGGGTAGGCCTTGACATTGTGGATATGCCTGGGCCAGATGTGTTGGGACTCTATAGATATTTTGCCCTTAGGTTCTAGGAAAGGGGGATACAACTTGCACACGATGGGCAGACAATCATGATCAAAGTGGTGCAATAACACCATGGTGGCACCCTTTTGAGACTACCATGGGATCCGGGCATCACAGGGCTTGGCAGTTCATCTACCCTTAGGGATAAGCTGGTTTCTATAGGGGAAGATCACACATATCTTCCGTTGGGCTTTAGTGATACATTGATGACATGGGGGACTTCACCAGTTGGCAGGATGTTCAACAGGACGAGATTAGGGGGAGCACATGTAGTCAAGGGCTCATCGATTGGATTGCATCTTCAGGAGTCTACTCTTGAAGTGCACAAGATTGTTTACTTAGGAGGGCCGCTTCTCGCGGGTCTGCTCAGGATTTCACATTGTCTGCTCAGGACTATAATGTTCCCAATTTTGTGCATGCAAAAATCACTTAAGAGTTTTTGCCAAATTTTGGATAATATTAAAAGGGGAGTGTAACGGCGGAATTCGTAGTTTTGAATACTGTAGTAAGCAGACTTGTATGCTTGTAGACTTGATAGCAGAAATTAGCTTTTAATTATAAAAATACACGGGGTATTTATAATAATATTTTATTAATAAGATATGACATGATTGAATGATTACAATGAGGTCCCGCTTTTATACCTATGCAGGTACCTTTTCATGAACAGGCATGTCTTTTAGACATGCCTTTTCAGTTAACTAATCATTACTTAACATAATCCTAACTTATTATTTAGTAATTACATTTATTCTATTTTATTCTATTAATACTATATTTAATACTTAAGTTATGAATTAGATTCATAACATTGCCTCCTTCTTCGAAAAGCTTTGACCTCAAAGCTTAACTTTTCGACACTTCCCTTTACTTGAAATTATCTGCTAAGCATGTCACTGGTACCTTCCTTGTGCTTTTCACATCGTCCTAAATCCATGTTCTCATTTTTTTTTTCTTCTTCCAATAATAGCTTTTTTCCTTCCTTGAATATATATATTTAATATTTAACTCCTATATATATATATATATATATTTTTTTTTTCTCTTTTTTTTTTCCATTAATTTAATTAATTAAATAGTACTTTTAATTAATTAAATTAATAATTTTGTTTTGTATCATTAAGTAACTTTATAATTTTTTTTTTAATAAAGTAACTTTATA
This sequence comes from Pinus albicaulis, assembly GCA_034641835.2. Lineage (NCBI taxonomy): Eukaryota > Viridiplantae > Streptophyta > Pinopsida > Pinales > Pinaceae > Pinus > Pinus albicaulis. The sequence continues at coordinate 120,048,858 of CM076581.1, forward strand.
AATTATAAAGTAACTTTAATAAATTTATAAAGAACTTAATTATTAAACTTCTGTTTTATTAGTTTATAACTAATAGTTTCCTAACGTTGTGTCCTCCGTGGCTTTTCATTGTTTCGTGGCATTGGTTTCGCGAAAGCTTGTATAAGGAAAAATGCATGAAAGCCGATTCTGGATTACGGTTTCAAAGGGCACGGAAAATGAAGTCATCTGGTTCAATGGGCTGCCTCTGTATACCGAGCTAGAGTTGGGCCGGAATAGAATTCTGCCGTCGGACGAGCAGTAGCAGTAGCAGTCATTTACCGCAAAATGAACTTCAAAGCAAAAACTCTCGATACATGATGGGACGGCTTCGCTTCCAGCGCTTCCATCACCATCGCCCTGGTAATCGATCGGGACAGAGGGATACAGCCTCAATGTTTCAGATAAGGCCGCCCGTAAATATGCGCAGCCCTGCAGCTCCTTTTGAGTTAATGGCTTCTCTGTGTCCAAGAAATTTTCATGTGATTCGGAAATAATTTCTGGGATGAGGGCCACGCCCGAAGTGTCCCGGCCGGATATTACAAAATTCATGACGGCATTCTGGAGGAATTTGCCAGAATGAGAAACGCTGCCATTGCCGTCTGATAATTTGCATATGAAAGAGGTTAGCAGGTCCTTCGACCTCGCGTCCTGCGTGGTTTCCCCAGTTCTTGGTTCGCCGGTACTTAATATCCCCGATTTCTTGTAATTGATGAGATCGTCGACAAATTCTTTTAATTCATCAAACCCCTGGCCCTCTGCTCTCATCATCTGATCAGTATAACGAGTATTTTCCAACAGGTTGCAAAGAACCGATAACGCCGGTATTACATGAGATTCCAGAGTGTCAGTTCTAATGACTAGTGCGATACCTGCGCAGAAAGCATTGAAATATCTAAAACCGCTGCGTTTCATAAGTCTAACCATCTCCAGACGCCCAATGGTAACCGAACTGAGGAAACAAAGAATCTCAAAGCACGTCATAATCATGTGTTCTTCGTCTTCTTCCGATACCGTCCTTCCCCTTGCAACCCATCCCAAGGGGTCTTCCTCTCTTCCCCCGTCGGCCAGCATTGCGTAGTACAATAACTCAAACACCGGTTTCACGAGCCCTGCACGGGTCACCACTTCTAACGAACCTTCGATGTAGTCATAAAAATCATCATCATCATTATACTCATCATCATCATGCTCCTCCTCACGACTATTGCCAGGCATGGAATCGAGTACAGAAGAAATTGTACGCAATAAATAACGGTGCTGTACATTATTTATCTTTTCGAGAATTGGCCACACTAATCTAGCCATTGATTTTGACAGTTCAGGCTGCTTCAATCCTTTCTCTGCCACCCAGACCTTGATGATCACGTCGAACAATTTCCGGAAAATGCCTTCGCTCACGACGAGTACAGAAGATAAAGCTTCTATTACTTCACCATGACTGATAATTATGTCCTCAACGTCGTGATACCAGTACCGATTTTCCTCATTTTTATATTTCTGGAATTCGTAGAGTAAGTTGACTAAACCCATCTCATCATGTACAGCTGTGGGCACTGTACCAGCACCATTGCAGTCACTTTCTCTGCGAATAAAGAAAAAGAAATAGACCTGCTGATCTGATAACACCTCCTGTTCGGAGACTGGAGAGACATTCGCATCATTGCAGCGATGCCAGCTATCATTTTGCAGGTTCTTCACATAGGCATAATAATGTCCAAAGTCCTGGGAGAATCCTGAATGGATAATGGTGGCAAATAGACTATAATAGTCTATATTAATATGATACTTCTCCTTATAATCAGCACCTTTTGACAAATGGTTATCAAGTGCCAAGCGTTGGTTAAGGCTAATATTCCTATTTATTTTAATCCTAGAACCATCATCATCCATAGCAAATCTGTTGAGTTGAATGATCAGAACGATGGAAGGTTTGAAAATTGACATTTGCATTACACCACCGAAAATGCTTTTATAACTATTGTCTTCACTATAGGATTTAATGATGAAGAATTTTGCATCTTTATATTTAGTGACAAATTCAGGACTATTATATTGTTCTCTGTCTACAGTTACATTATAAGTTTCACTGTTTCCGTAAGCCACAGAATAACCAGGCCTTGGAGGAGGCATCAACAACCCCTTCTCATTAACAAAATTTGTGCTAGAACCATCACAACCATGAAAAGCAGATTGTTCAGCACCTACTGAAGTTGACAACTCTGCCTGAGACATGGGAGTTGCTTCAATCCCACTGTATTCCTGTTTTCCATCTCCATAACTCAAATGGCAGATTTCAGAATCATTAGTGTATTCTTCAACAGTCTTTCGACTAGCAGAATCAACTTTATTTGGATCCTCCTCAAGACCAGCTTCATCTTCTTTAAGCCTATCAAGATCAGAGTCATATTTTCCTGTTTCTTCACAAGTTCCCTCCAAAACAGAGGATGAAACACTCTGTTGTTCATTACTTTTTCCAGCTTCTTTAATAATTTTCCGGTTAGTAGAATCATTTTTACTTTTAACATCTAATCATCATTATAATCTGTTTCACAGTTATAAAGTTTTTGGATTGCACACTTATGTCCTGTTAAATATTTGTCTCCACACTTCCAACAATTCTCTACCTTTTTACTTTTATTACGAATTGGTGGGGGAATATATTTGGTTGACTTTTCTATGGATGTTTTACTTGATTTCCCCTCTGCATAACTGACTGCTTTCTCATTTTTACAGCATTTTTCATCTTTCTGTTTCTCATGTTTTTCTTTTCTATTACGAGAAATTTTTTTAAAATCTGCAGAAAGTTTTTTAAGATCTGCAGAAAATTCTGCAGATAACTTCTCTAAGTGCTCAACCTTTTCTAGAATTTTTCTAATTATTTCGGGCTTTTCACGTAATGGCACATTATATGGTAAATAATGTGCTCGAGCTTGTAAACTATGTTCGTAGGCTTGTAGAACCACGTTGTGTGCCATTGCTTCAACTTGTTCTCAATATGGCTCCGATACCACTGTAACAGCGGAAGTTGTAAATGTGAATACTGTAGCAGCAAGACTTGCAGATTTGTAGGCTTTGATAGCAGAAGCAGCTTTAATTATAAAAATACACGGGGTATTTATAATAATAAATATTTTATTGATAAGATATGACATGATTGAAAGTTTACAATGAGGTCCCGCTTTTATACCTATGCAGGTACCTTTTCATGAACAGGCATGTCTTTTAGACATGCCTTTTCAGTTAACTAATCATTACTTAACATAATCCTAACTGATTATTTAGTAATTACATTTATTCTATTTTATTCTATTAATACTATATTTAATACTTAAGTTATGAATTAGGTTCATAACAGGGGAGAATATTATTTTATGAGAAAAGGGAGAACTTATTATTTTATTGAAATGGCGGTAAAATAATATTTTATTGGAGGATGGCAAATCATTATTTTAATGGAATGGTGGCAAAATAATATTTTATTGGAGAGGGAGGCAAATTATTATTTTATTGGAATGGTGGAAAATTATTATTTTATTTAAATGGTGGCAATAGGTCGAAAATGGCCCCCACCAATAAAATAATAAGGAAAAAGGCAGACTCTAGAAGCTAGAGGGAGGCTCCATGAAGAATTATAGAAGGGGGGGCGGGTGGGAAACTCAATTGCAAATCATTCTATTCTATCTATCTCATTGACAAATTGATGGAGCTCAAGCGATTTAAAGAGTTTCAAGTGAAACTCAAGCTAATCAGTGGACTTCAAGTTCCACCCTATTTAGCATTTTGGGGAAGATTATTTCAAATCTTCCATTGTGCTTAATGTTGAGAGTCTTCAGAACTAATTAGCATTGTTTGCAGGCAGCTGCCAGATTGTGAACTTGACTTTGGTTGCAGGAGATTATAAGAATTGTGAACTTAGTATGCAGGCCTATTCATCTCACTCCAAGAGGCCAAGTATAGCTAATTGCAGGAGGGACAAGTAAAAGATCGGATTCCGGAGTTAGTTCTTTCTCCCTACTCCCAAGCATTAAATCATCAGGCCCAAGACCTATCTTCAGGAGGGCCGAAAAATTACCACCAGACAAGGGACTAGTTGCAACTTGCAAGTAAGACTAGGGGGCCGAATACATTGTGGACTGGTAATCTTGCTCCAGAAATCAACATCTTATTGGCTGCTTGGTCTTGCTATAGTGGATCTATTATCTCAAGGGAATTGAACTGCTCACAGTCAACTAAGGAGGAGCTGAATAATCAGAGTTGGAGCATTATTTCGTTGAGGAACCGAATAGGGTTTTGCTAGCAGAACTCTGGTGCCAATCCCAAACAAGAGAAGGGATCGAATTTTAGAATTGAAGGTCATTGGTTGCTTATGTTCATACTTGTAGTCCCTCTTGGATCGCTTTCGTATGCCTGTAGCAGCCTTTTCATCAGAGGCTGATATATTTATTTATGTAATTCCAGATCTGGTGTATTCCGCCATAAACATATAGCAGCCATTCCCTTGAAGGCCCAGTTGTTATTTGTCATCCAAGTGGGCTGAGTCACTTAAAAAAAGGAAGGCTGCTAGCACGTAATAAATTTCAGAGGCCGAGTAGTTATAAAGGCATCAATTTCAGAGGTTAAAGGCTGATTCAAATCTCCTCTTTCCCTAGACAAGAGAGACTAGTTTATGTATCCTTATTCATTCCCAGATTTGAAGAGCAAAGCTTGTTTCTATCACATTCCAGGCAGTGTCTAAGCTAGAGGAAGTTTTGGAGCAGATTGTCATTAAGGGGGCTGATGGTCCACTGTCATAGTCCTGTAATGGTGGATGATTGATCCTGTATATGTAAGAAATATTATAAACCGTTTCATCAGCTGGAGGAATTTCCAGGTGCTACCCTACAATGGCCTTGTAAAGTCTGCTCTTTGTTCTCTAATAGAAATCAGAACTCTGCCTCAAAATTGCCCTCATGTTTGCTTACTAAATTTTTGTAAAATTTAATATGAGGTACCTGTAGATTCATGATTGTTAATAGCACCATTCATATGAGCGATATGAGAACGTGGTGATGTTGTAGTGCTGGTATGAAGTCTGGTTATTTATAGTATATACACATAAATGTGACTTGTACCCCTGCTCATGTGTGCTCAAACGTTAAATTAATCTACACTTACAGTAGCATTATCACAAGCTGATATGCCAAATCCTCATGTTGAATTTCACACTAAAAACTCAGAAATATGATGGAAATTTAAGGAATTTGGGAATGGAATATTACAACCTTTTCCATCATGTGCGTTAAATGAAGTTCACTATCACCTTTGACCTAGAAATCCCAATAAGAGTGCATGAAGAGGTGGGTGAGGGAAAGTCTACTCACATAGAGGAGTATGAGAAACTTCTAATGGGAAGTACAATCATCTTGGGAAGGTGTCAAAGTCCTTCATTCAATTCTTGTACCCCATGGGAATTCACTTATTTTCTTATGATCACTCTCTCCATCACCATGATTTCAAATTCCATCCTATGTTCTCTGAAGGAACTTCATGTCCTCAAATTTGAAAACTACTAAAATTAGCATTATGAAGAGTGAATGGCAGACCTCAGAAGAGAGATCGATGGCTATAATGAACATTGAGGTTGGGCAAATTAGGAAACCATCACCCAACTGATATTGCTTCTCATTGAGTATTTTGGAGAGAATATTACTCTACCATGTTATTCCCAGAAGGCAATCAACAGTTGGACTCTTTCTACCTCCATTGGAGCACTAGAGAGGAAGGAGTCCCAAGGGAGTGTTGACTCTTGAGTAGAGAAGGGAAATACCTTCCCTTGTGTTATATATGGAAATGGAAGAGAGTTTCAGATCTTTCCTTGTGTTGTATATAGAAATGGAAGAGAGTTTCAGACCTTCCCTTGTGTTGTATATGGAAATTGAAGAGACTTTCAGACCTTCCCTTGTGTTGTATATGGAAATTGAAGAGAGTTTCATGGTTGATTGATAGCTAGATGAGGTACATGGAGTCTTTGTAATGAAGAGATTGGCCAAGCCATGAGAGCGATGGATTGGGTTGAGTGAGTTGTAAAATTGTAGCTGGATCTTCACCTTGGTGACCTCATATATCAAATTTAGGGGTGGCATCTGCATTGGATGCCTGTGGTTGGGTGGTGAATCGCTCCTACACAGCTATTTTCTTGGGATATCTTTTGTTAAAATATAAATGTTCAATCTTTGTTCTCATTTTCGGAATTTAAATCTTTATACTCTGCTATGAAGATGAATTTGTGCATGATGTATATCTGAATTTATTTAATAATGAAATGGCCATGTGTTTTTCATGATTTCAATTTGTTGGGTTTTCATTGGAGACCAAATTTGGGTTTAAATGGTGAACTGTGTTGTTAATGGTCCATAATTTTTAATTGGTTTCAAGTGGTGTAATTGTTTGCTGGGAAAGCATTGATGGGGATGCCATATTATAATCAATGATCTGTGAAGGGAGGCAATGACATTGTAGGATGTCTTGTACCAACTACTCTGGGAGCAAAAGTTTATGAGTCGATTTAAGGGGTAAGTCTCATCACACAGGGGAAGGATATACCGATGCATGCTTTCACATGGATCTCTCCAAACTTATTAGAAAAGTCCATTCTTTCCCTATTATCGATAAGGTTAATTATGCTGTGACAAAGATAGGCTTAGTGAATCAATTGATCTCTTTGTTGATAATTTTGGTATTGGGATTGCTTCAATAGAATAAGCTTCTCTCACCCTTAATCTACTTTCTCCAGCATTATGGTCAATCCATGATGCAGACAGTTTGTTGTTTCGAGGGTGGGTTATCTAGACTGTGGGTATTGGTATATGTTCTTTGTGTATGAGAAAAAACTGCAATTTTGGTTTCAATATCACTACTCTCAGCTGAGATTCACAATGGCTTCATCATCAACCTGAGTAGTGAATGGTTAGGAGTTCACAAGGCTGGCCTAGTGACAATTCGTCATCTTGTCTTGTGGAGGCCCCATCATCATCATCTCCTTATGGTGATTGTAGTTGTATAACTCTTGAGGGGACAATCTCCATTGGGGTTGGGAGTGTGTATGGATGCCTTTCTTGGAGGAAGTGAATCTCTCTTCTTGGAAAGCACTTTGACAATCCTCAAGTAGCGTTTGCTTGAAAGGTAGGACATAATCCTTTCAAGCAAACGCTACTTGAGGATTGTGTAGATCATGGAGGACGTGCTTGATGCATCCAGGGATTTTTCTTCTCTCTCTCTCTCTCTCTATATATATATATATATATATCTCCCCAAGGGAAACCTTGCTGGATTCCCCCCTCTTCTTTGGAATATCTAGATGGAGGGCAACTTAACTGCTAGCTACAACAGTGGTTGGTGACCTTGAGAGACTCTATTGGGTTTGAACCTATGAGTATGGCCTCCCATTGGAAACATGCCTTGGGTGGAGCTTTCAATTGATTGAGTTAACCCTCAAGGGTTTAGATGTATATATATGTATATGTGTTTGTGTATTTTGTTTTTCAAGGAAAATCTCATAGGCAAATCCAAGGAATGCTTCCCCACATTTATAGATGGCATCCCTAGTAAAGCGATTGTCATAGATTAGTGCACCTCAACCAGGGGGGATTTGAGCAATGTAACTGCTGGCATAGAACTAGTCAAATTTCTCCTATCACCATTGGCAACAACCAGTTGAGCTAACCCCTTGGGCTATATGTATATATATATATATATATAATCTCCTAGATTGATGAAACTATCCAGGACAATCACAACCATTTGAAATGATTTAAAATTTAAAATACATTCCACATTCTTTGACAGACTATAAATTTAGCCTAGATCATGTTGTAGGTTAAGATGTTAGGGGTTATGGTTTTTCAAAGTTGTACATCAAATTGTGAATAGGGTCTAGTCCTTAAACCAATACAATTTTCTATTAAAGTGAGGCAAAATGCAAACTAAACTCTGATTTTCCAGGTCTGATAAAGTGTTAGTTACCCATCGATTGAGGAAGAATTATTATTAAGGTTGGAGATTAGAACTTATATACGTTTTCTTGTTCCTAAAATTGTTTCCCCTATATCTTATCAAGGCCCGTTTCACTTGTGTTTTTATTGATTCAAATTGAAAATTAACTCGATAAAGCTATAAAAAGTCAAATGAAAAATCAGAATCATATTGATCCATTTTGTAGAATCTGGGTTTGGTGATTTCACTAAGTTTTTTGGTAGTTCAATTTAAGTCCTCTTTTCTTATTCCAGACTTAATTTTCTGGGTGAACACTTCGTTTTCCTGATAAAGGATGAAAATTGGAAGTTAGCACCTGTTTATAAATATAGCAAATTATCTTACTTTCATCTAGACTGGATGTACAAATTTAGGAGTGACAAGCTAGAATCCTTCCAAACCATTCATGGACTAATTGGTTTTATCTTTCGTTTATATTGGAATCTCCATGCTGTTTAGGTTGATCTTTGAACTGACGTAGTATGTTAAACTCCCATTGCTTGATATGCTACGCTGACATTTGATGTTGCTGTAATAGGTGATTCATTTGGTACATTATTACCCCATTTTTCTTTAACATAACAAGCCATGGAAAGCACCTTTAGGTGGTAGTTTAGACAGATTAAGCAGAGGGTCAGCCAATTTTTTATTTCTTATTCCCCTATGTTATATTCTTTTTTGACTAATGAATTCCACTGTTTTCTTTGAAAATTTTGTTTACAGGTCATTTGCCGAACTCTTTGATTGCTAGTATTTGATCTTGTTTTTTGTTATTTAATAAAGCTTATGCAGTGAGGAAGTTCCTCTGCTTTCTAATCTGTTAATAGGTGCATTTGTTGCCTGACATTTCCTCCGTGTCATTTTAAGTTTTAAGTGCAATCATGCTTCTCATACTATGCAGGCACATTCATAGAGCAAGGTGAAAGTCCACAATTCTACTTTGAGAAGTATCCAGAGGACAATCCTGCTTTCGGCTTTTTCACATGGCGTTGGGTCTTGGGGCTCTGCTTAGATCATGTTTACACAGCCCCTTATTTTCTTGGTCTATGCATCTTGTTGGCAGCATCATTGATGGCTTGTACTACCACAACACAACTTCCAATGGTTAAAGTTGCTCGCAGGTGTGCTCTCTTTTTGAGCTGTATCATCATGCACCAGCCTCTCTGTTCTGGAAGATGATATTTGAATGTAAATTGCAACATTGTTTGGTTCTTATACCCTGTCTAAAAAAGTGCATTTACTTTGCTGTTCTTACCTTCTTGTTGTGATATATAAGATTGTGAATGGAGCAACAAAGCTGTAGATTTGTTGACTTAATCGTAAAATACACAAGAGGTATTGTAATAATAATATATTATATATAAAATGTATACGAGATGATTGAATATTACAATGAGGCTCTGCTTATATATCTACGCAGGTGGCCTTTCATGAATGGGCATGTCTTTTAGTCCTGCCCTTCTACTAACTTAATGACTACTTACATAATCCCTATTTAACTATTAATAACCATATTAATTATATTTGTTATGAATTATATTCATAGCATTGCCTTCCTCTCGAAAAGCTGTCTCCTCAAAGCTTAATTTTTCAACAATTTTCGTCACTTGGGATTATCTGTTTGGCATGTCATTGAGAACTGGTACCCGACCTTTGTTGAAGTCTCTCTCGTAATGTTGATTTTGAAACTAAATTGTTTATTTTATTATTATTATTATTTTTAATTAATTTAATTAATTAATATTAAATTAATAAATTTATTTATTTATTTAAATACATACATATATATTTTAATTTATTTATTATATAATTAGTATATAAATTATAAATTAATAACTTATATATATATTATATAATTAATTGTATATATGTATTATATAACTTATAGTTATAACCGTAATTATGAATCGGACGTCCTTTCCACCTGTTCGATACCTCTGTTCGATGCATCGTTTAGTAACGCCTTCGGACTGTTGGGTGTTTAACTTGTATTTATTTTATTAGATACGGCCGTAGCACATGTTTTATAAACCCACCGGAGCAATATGAATTTCTGTTATAATAACAGTATGAGCAGGAAGATTAACTCCCCATACAAGAGTAGCAGTGGACACCAAAACCTGAATATGGCCATCAACAAAGAGGTCTTCTACCAACGTTCGATCTGCATGATGGGTTGCAAAGCCATACGGCAATAGGCCTCTCAGATCATTGTTTTTCATTGATTCGGTCTCTGTTTGGAGAATTTCCCGGCTATCAAATCGTCCAAGTGTGACATTTGCAAGCGCTGCATCCCTTATAGCACGAGCTGTCTTTGTTGTTCTTTTTCTGGAACGCACAAAGACCAAAATTTGATGCTTGCCAGCAACCGCCATCACCTTTTCGTAACGCACATCATTCATCAACTGAAACCTCTGGAGTGGCTTCTTGACAGTGATCCCAATATATTGCTGAGCCAACGGGCAAGGCCTGTAACTATTATCGAAATAGAATAGCTCATCTGACTTCACCCTAAAAAACAGGACAACATCCTCATAGTTTGGAAGTGTTGCAGACAATCCCACCATTCGAATCATTTCCTGAGTGGTCTCGATTTGCCTAACTGTTCTAGACACAATGCTTTCCAGCACCAGTCCTCTATTATCCTGTAAAAGATGAATCTCATCAATAATTAAAAGCTTTACAAGTTGGGTATATGTCCTATCCCTGGACTTTCTTGTAATAATATCCCATTTTTCGGGAGTAGTTACAATTATCAAGGTTTCCTCTATCTGCTGACGGAACATTGATTGATCTCCTGTAAGTTTTTTAACAGATATTCCATAGGACTGCAGCAGGTTAGACAAGTTCCCAACCATTTCTGCAACCAGTGCTTTCATAGGTGCAACATAAACAACTTTGAACTTGCTCAAATTAATAGAACCATCTGCTCCCCTATTGAGAGCAATCTGTTGAAGTATGGTTAACATGGCAACATTAGTTTTCCCAGCACCAGTGGGGGCACACAAGAGAAAATTCTCAGGCGTAAACAGGGCAGTTTCGTATACTTTGCTCTTCACTCTGTTCAGTTGCTTCAACCCAGAAAAAGCAGGCTGTGCCCAATCCGGCATATCTGATATCTTAACAAGTCTGTTCTCAACATCCAGAACATCGCCCTCTTCTGCTAGTATTTTCAAAACCTCCTCGGCGAGCTTCTGGCTATGCTGAAGATCGATAGCAGAATATGCCTGTGAAATCTTACGCTGAAGCCAATAAGCATCAATGTCCTAGACATTCAATCCTTCATCTGTTTCTTCCATGTCATCATCATCAATACCACAAGATTTGGTATCTACATTGCTGCTAGTTTCAAGAATCTCTTGATCAATCGCAGGTTCATTAAGATCCTTGTAACTTTGTTCTTCATCCTCCATTGTCTGCTTAAAATCCACTGTATTGGGTATGTTCTTAACTAAATCGTAATCCACTTTCTCTTTCTCAAGCATGTTATCTTCATAATTATCTTTATCTGAATCTGAAATTTTCATAACTTGATCTTCTTCAGAATGTATTGATTCTTCATGATTATTTTCTGAATCGACTAAATTGTTCTGTTGACTATGTTCAATATTCGGGAATATTGGTTTTTGCATTAGATTTATCTTGTCCAAAATGACGTTCATCTTCTGCATTGCCTTTTTACGATTGTCTCTGGACTCGCTACAGATTTTCAACATTTGTCTTTCTATCCGATTTGCCGTGTCTTGAGTTTGTTTGATGTCGTCAGAATTACCTGTAACCTTATCCTCAAGATTGACTAATCATTTAATGAATTTATCGGAATTGTTATTGATCTTACTCTCAAGTTCGATCAACTTTTTGTTGAAATCGGCCATCATCATTGATGAAGACATCAAGTGGTAACAATTTCGAGGCACAGCTGGTAACCACTGAAGGTAGCCAACAGTGGCGTAGGTGCTTCCTTCCAGGCGAGAAGATCGCTGCTCCGATGAAGGTGAAGGTGTGCGGGGGTTGATAACGGTGTTCGGTGTTCTGGTTGTGATAGGGTAATGAAACTGGAAAGCAGGTGGCAGCAGTAGTGATCACACAGATCCTGAAGAGCGACTGCTCTGATACCAAATGGAGCAACAAAGCTGTTGGCTTGTTGACTTAATCGTAAAATACACAAGAGGTATTGTAATAATAATATATTATATATAAAATGTATAAGAGATGATTGAATGTTACAATGAGGCCCTGCTTATATATCTACGCAGGTGGCTTTTCATGAATGGGCATATCTTTTAGTCATGCCCTTCCACTAACTTAATGACTACTTACATAATCCCTATTTAACTATTAATAACCATATTAATTATATTTGTTATGAATTATATTCATAACAGTGAACCCTGGACCTCAGCGTAGTATAGGTTTTAAGTTGATATGGGAATATTTTTGGGATGCCCTCTTCCTTTGCCACACTTTTATCATAATCTCTTTTGATGACTACTAGGTTCTTGAATTGGATTTGGTTATCTTTTTAAATTTGTATGCATTGACCTCACCTATTCTCACATTCAGAAATTCACAGACTTGGTTTTCAGAGCGTAGTATAGGTTTTAAGTTGATATGGGAATATTTTTGGGATGCCCTCTTCCTTTGCCACACTTTTATCATAATCTCTTTTGATGACTACTAGGTTCTTGAATTGGATTTGGTTATCTTTTTAAATTTGTATGCATTGACCTCACCTATTCTCACATTCAGAAATTCACAGACTTGGTTTTCAGTTGTATGTTTACTTTTAATCTTGAACTGAGAATCAAAGTATATTTGACTTGTCACTTGAAAAAAATTCTGTTCAAATCTGGTCTTCTCTAACAGTGATAGATCATTTCATGTAGATGGTCATTCATGAAGTCTCGATCAGCCATCCTAAAGCTTGATGTGGCAGATTCACTTCCCAGAGCTCGCATTCAGGATCTTGGTGTTCTCCTGATGGGTGCAGGATATGAGGTAAATTTTTAAAATAGTCATACCATTGGGGGAAATGAGGCCATCTCATGTATCATGCATTTGATATGTGACTAGCTTTCTTAATTTGCTGTGGGTGATTTAATCTTGTTTGGTTTCTTAACATTCATGGATTGCAGGTCTTTTTGAGTAATTCAGCTCTGTATGGATTCAAAGGGCTTGCTGGTAGGCTTGCCTCTATTGGTGTCCATGGAGCTCTTTTGCTCATAATGGCAGGAGCAACCTTTAGTTCCATGGGGGCATATCGGGGTTCAGTTACAGTTCCTCAAGGCCTGAACTTTAGGATGGGAGATGTGCTTAATCCAAATGGGATTTTATCAAGGCCAATATCTGCTTTTGCGACTGAAGTCCACGTTAACAAATTTTACATTGATTACTATGAAAATGGAGAGGTATTTATCTTTCTCAATTGAGAAGCACACAGAGCTTGTGTTATTTCTACCCCTTTCCCCCTTAAAAATCCTGTACACAAAAAAATGTTAAAAAAAAAGGAAAGGAAAAGCATGCTAGGTGGCACTGTTAACACACTATTTCTCTTCCTTTTACGTAACTTGACTTTTTGCTGTTGAGAATCTAAAATTTATGGGGTATTTTTTTTTTTTGAAACAACAATGTTGAAGCAGCTCTCTCTTTACGACATGGTTTGCAGGTATCCAATGGATTAAGGTACAACTCTCCTTTGTTTGTATAGGTATCCCAATTTCACTCAGACCTTTCTCTACGGAATATGGATGGCAAGGAAGTTTTGAGGAAGACAATCAGTGTGAACCACCCTTTACGATTTGGAGGGGTAACTATATATCAAACTGATTGGGGTATTTCAGCTCTTCAAGTACACAAAGATGGTGCAGGGCCATTCAATCTTGCAATGGCTACCTTACAGAATGGGGATAAAAAGCTTTTTGGTACATTCTTGCCACTAGAAGATGACAGTAGTTATACCAAACCTAAAGGAATGTGAGTTGACATTGCAAACCTCTTCCTGGCTTGTAATTTTCAAATTTACTCTTTACGTGTGTAAAAAACTTTTAGAGTAATTAGCTACAAGTTTCTAACAGTATGTCTAAGCTCTTTAGTTTTCTGTTAATATTTTTGGGCACTGCAGATCAATTTTGGCTCGTGATCTGCAATCAGTGGTGCTGTATGATAAAGAAGGAAAGTTTGTAGGAGTTCGGCGGCCTGGGTCAAATCGTCCAATAACTGTTGATGGTGTGGACATAGTTGTGGATGATGCAATTGGTAGCACTGGCTTAGAATTGAAGGTTAGGCTTTTTCTTCTCCATGTTTGTTGTCTTTCACAACTTCCTGAGATACTTTTATTTTATAGGCCCACAAAGAAATGATGTTGAAGTCATGGACAACTCTGTTTTGGATTGTACTAAGATTGAGCATTCATGTTGCAAATTCAAACAACATTGCATTTTATCAGAAGAGAAGGGGTTGAGTTATAGATTACCACTGCCTCTTCTGTTGCAGGCATTTTAATTGGTTCAGAAATATATTAACAGGAAATGTCTGACAGATTTTCATACTCTTTGGAGTTCATACATCTCATGGAGTCTTTGGCATTATTGAGATTTGCACCATGATCTAGTATATAATTTCTTAGCCTTCTATATAGTGAGTAAAGTATTAGGAAAGGTCTTTGACTGCTTACTATCTAGTATCATTCTTATAAAACTAGTGCATATATTTCCTTGCTAATTTCCATGTTAAAATCACCGAAAATTTTGGATGTCTAGAATAATCTCTTTTGATATTTTCGGCCTTCTAGTTGGCTAACTCTTTTGCTTGCTTGTTTAGATGGATCCAGGGGTTCCTGTGGTATACGCAGGATTTGGTGCACTCATGTTGACAACTATTATTAGTTATTTTTCTCATTCACAGGTAAACCTTGATACAGCAATTCTCTACTTTAGGGATGTTCAATTCGATTGATAAGTTTTAGCTATGTATCACTGGTAGGCTAATGCTCAGAAAATGATGTCTGGCCTGTTAATCTACAAACAAAATGATGCTTATTGGATGTGTAGGTATGGGCCTTGCAAGAGGGAACCACGGTTGTTGTTGGAGGAAAGAGTAATAGGGAAAAGCTAGGTTTTCCAGTTGAGTTGAATCGGATACTTGATTCAATTCCAGAAATAGTAAGCAATGAGCTTGTAGAAACTAATGAGGCTGTGAGCTTAGACGATGATGAGGTATCCTCGTTAAGTGAAAACAAATTTGAGATAAATAAGATGAAAGTTCTGTCATGAAATTAATTTTACATTCTTTCTACAGAGGTACATTCGTAGCAGGATGAGGAGCTTGTTTGTAAATAAGTTCAGAAACTGATTGTTGCTTCATATGGAGATATCTTGAAAAGCCATTCTCAACTTTCTACAAATTTTTGAGCTAATACCACAGTAAAATGTATGTTCGCTGTTAATTTCCAATCTGTTGCGTCAATTTAAATGGGACTGCACCATTGCAGATGAACAACAAATGAATTTGCATCAAGATGAAAATTTTTAGCAAATAATTTTGGCAAGAGAATCAAACAACTAAATATTAAGGGGATAAATCAGTGCATTGTATGGTAATGTCAAAATATTAGTGTTGAATTTCTTTGAGCCACATTGGAAAGAACTATATCTCCAAGTAAATTAGATTTAAATTTTATGTCCAAGTATTAGATTTAGAAGTTCCAGACAATAAATTACAGTCACAATCACAGAATGTGTAAAGTAGGTAATTCATGGGATCAAGGAAAGCATGAAAAAACACATGTATTAGTTAATCTTAGCTCGATTTAGCACATAAATAAAAGTATTGATGTAACAGGGAGTGGATGTGGTATCTAGAGGCATTTATGACACACAAAAAATTGTCACTGTGACACAGAAGGGGATGTAAAACGGCATTCATACTCCATGAAGTGTGAATCATACACTCATCAGACAATGTACAAGGAATGCCTTAGGGCACATGGCAAGATCTGATCCAAAATGAATCATTATACAATTTTTCATGTGTTTATGTACTTTCTAAGGTGGAAAATTAGAGCCATGGCCTTCCTAGGCATATCTTAAGCTTGGAACTTGATTTGGTGATTTGGGGTCTTGAAATTCTCGAAGCTTGTTTTGGTCTTTAAACAACCATTTTTGGGATCAAAAGTTTGCAAACAAATTTCTCATCACTTCAACTTCATTTTACTTGTCAAGAGTTTCCAATAGTCTAAAGAGCACATGAATTAAACTTTAAATGTGAAAGTTATTCCTTCAACAAGTTGATATATGTTTTTATGACTACATGACCAAGTGGATGCCACATCAACACTCGTTACTTACATATGTGGGGTTAGTCATGTGTGGAATTTCAAAAAGATTTAAGAAGGTCCAAAATCCTAACCTTAATGAGGGGTTGGGTCATACAAAAAGATTTAAGAAGGTCCAAAATCCTAACCTTAATGAGGGGTTGGGTCATACAAAAATGCATAAGCCTAACCTTGGATGGTTATCAGGGCATGTCAAAGAACGAGTTGCAAGTAAATGAAGGGTTTATGTTTCCATTGTAATGATTCATTGTTCCATTGTTGAGTACTGCAAATGAGTGGGATATCGAAGTATAACAAACCAAGAAACTATAAGAACTAGTTGCATGCCACAATGGCTATTATATTCCATAATGAGACAATCTTTATTTGTATGCTTCATTTTAGTCAGAGAAGAAAATGGCAAGATGCAGTGTTCATTTTCTTGTTAGGCTTTCCCACATTAGGTTCCGTAGGACACATCTTGTGTTCCATGTGTTGGGTTGGATTTCATTTTACCATTGTTGTTTTTTCTTTTTTTAATATTCTCAGTGCATTCAACAGTTTGAGTGGCATCCTTCTAATATTACATTTTAATAATAATTAATTGTGTGTAGTAGTGTATAACCTCACAGTGTTTGTAGCAGCAATTAGGATCTATTTTGACTAATTATGTAGTGGATTATCCATGGTAGTTTTCAGACCATGTTATTTGAGTAGTTTTATTGTGGTCTTTGTGGAATATTGCAAGATCCATGGATCAATGTAAAGAAAACAATGTCAAATCCTAACCAAGGTAGATGAGTCCAATTACATCTCAAAGGTTGACTTGGAGGAGATTTGCAACATTGGATGTGAAAGTCTCCTATATCTCTCGCATTATGGCTATATAAATGTAAGCACACTAGAGAGCAAGTTTAGACCTTTTGGGGAGCTACATAATGCTAACATGGGCATTGGCTCTAATTGGAACCCTAAAGATAAAGAAGAACCATAGAAAGAGAGACCAAGTTCCAACATCATATCTTCCTTGTGTCTATCCTAATTTGAAGCAAAAGTGGACATCAATCTCTATCAAGGTGAGATCAATACTATAAAGTTGAGTCAATGGTGAAACAATTAGGGAGCTACTTCAATTTGCATAACATAGCAAAAGTGTAGACTATATCATTTTCCCTATTGAAGCTAGAGGATCACATATAAAATTGGTGGGAAATATTTATAGAGGTACTTATGTTGATTTTTGGGTAGCTGCGAGAGGTATTCTCCAACTACACAAGTTAAAAGAAAGAAAAATTAAACTTTAAATTAAAAGAAAGAAAATTAATTAAATTTTAAATTTAATTTGCAAAGAGATGTATCTCTTGGACACCTAAAATTACTATAAAACGACACTTGAACCTCTCATTTTCACACACACTCATCAGACACATATTTCTCTCTTAGATGTGGGAAGTAATCTGAGGAAGAGGCCGAAGTTTCTAAGAAGTTGAATATTTTGTGTAATTATTTAATGACGTTCTAGGGTGTGCTAAAATAATATCACATATCATTGGAAATAATTAAGTTTCTAAGAAGTTGAATATTTTGTGTAATTATTTAATGACGTTATAGGGTGTGCTAAAGTAATATCATATATCATTGGAAATAATTATAAGTTACATAAAATTGTGCTTGTCTAATTAGCGCTAGAAAATCAACATGGTATTAGAGCTTTGGTGGAGAAGGACCTCAATGAAATGTTCAATTTTTGGCGTTGTTACAATCTTCTTTATATACAACAGATTTAATTTTACTCCTACCTAAATTTATGCAAAGAATTGCATAAATTATGGTGGGCAATAATTCCTGGTAGATATGTTTAATTATGGAAATATAAAAAATGCACTACATGTTTACTTTTTACTTCTACCTAAATTTATGCGAAAATTCACATAAATTATGGAGGAACAATTTAACAAAGTCAAACAGTATGTGGGTGGATTATAGCCTAATTCCAATGGAGTAAAATACAAATTTTAATGTTAGGAGAGATTTAACCTCTTAGTTTCAACGAATAAATGGTTAGAGAATATGTGGGGTGAATAACGACTTGGATCCACTAGCATTCATAAGAAATTAACCTAGGATATTTAAAGGGCATCTCAGAGGATTCTCCCAAGAGCAAGCATAAACTCAAGAAGAGTGATTTGTGTTCATATTATGAAATCACATCCAGAAATAGAAGAAAAGAGAGATCAATGCCTTAGAAATCAGCCACTTTGAGGGGGCAACCTCTTTTACATTACATAAATGAAAAATTCTTGGATGATTCAAATGACAAAACCTCCTTTCTATATATAGGAGTCCATGAGGTCACAATATAACCTTAGTCGATCTAACAGTAATAATCTACGGGCCAACAATAACAATAGTGGGGTTTTATGGGGCACAATAATAACAATATGAGGACTACATGGGTACAAAAATAACAATAAGGGGGTTACACTACAACAATAAGGGACTACACAGTAATATAGGGACCTAACATGCCCCTCTCCTTCAAAAAAATGTTGTCCTCAATGCTTGAGTAGCTCTGGATGCTTTTGTATAAAATTCTCATCCTCCCATGTGGAATCTTCAGTGGGTAAGTTCTTCCACTTGATGAGATACTCCGAAATTGATCGATTTCGTAGCTGTCAAGTTCTTCTTTCCGTGACTACTTCAAGTTTCGAAATAATTTTTCATTCCTCATCAAGTTCTGGCAATATTGTTGAACTGGAAGTTTGCCACCTATAACCTTCTTTAAGCATGAAACATGGAAACCTGGGTGCACTCGAGAAGAAGTAGGAAGCTCCAATTTGCATGCCATAATACCAATATTTTGCAACACCTTGTAAGGACCATGGTACTTTCGCGATAATTTATTATCCTTCTTAGCTTGCTTGAGTGACATTTGTTTGTATGGTTGTATCAGTAAAAATACCTAGTCTTCTACATCAAAACTTCTCTCGCTACGATGTTGATCTGCCTATCGTTTCATTTGATTTTGCGCCAAATTTAGGTTGTCCTTTAAGGGTTGGATAACTTGTTGTTGATGCTCGATGTGATCTTCCACTATTGAACCTTAGAATTTTTTCTTAAAGATGATGTGATGGACGGTGGATGATATCCACAAAGTGCCATAAATGGGGACATTTTTGCTGCAGTATGGAAGGAAGTGTTATACCACCATTCAGCAAGAGGTAACCACTTGACCCATTGTTTTTGTTTATCAAATACAAAACAATGAAGATATCCTTCCAAAGATTTGCTTACTATCTCAGTTTTCCCATCGGATTGAGGATGATAAGATGAGCTATGAGCTAGTTGAGTACTCAAACAAGAAAATAATTCCGTCTAAAAATTTCTAGTGAAAATGGATCTCTTTTACTTACAATAATATTTGGGTTTCTATGTAGCTTTTGAATTGTTTCCATAAATGCAGTAGCAGCTGTACTTGCGTTAAATGGATGAGATAATGCACATAAGTGTACATACTTGGTAAGTCTATCAACTACCACCATGATGACACTCTTTCCTTTAGAGTTACATAAACCTGTGATAAAATCCATTGAAACCTCCTCCCAACGTTGACTTGAAATGGGTAAAGGTTGTAGCAGACCCAGGGTCTTAATTGTCTCGACTTTATTTTGCTGGCAAACCAAACATTCTGCCACAAACTTTTGAATATCAGATTTAAGGCCATCCCAAAAAATTCTTTCTTTACCCCGTGGTAAGTTTTTAAAAACCCTGAATGTCCTCCAATGAGAGAGGTGTGTAATTCCAAAAGAATCTTTTGTTTTAGTTGGGAATTCTTACAAAGATATAAGTGATCTTTGTACCATAAGGAATCATTTTACTAACTAAATGTATCAAATGTATTGGGATCTTACTACAACTTCTGAATGAGTGTCCACACATCTTCGTCATTCTTCCATTCCTCCCTTGCTTCGGTTATCCATTTTGATTGGATAATAGAAATGACACAAAGCAATGCTTCCACCTCCTCATCCTTTCTTGAGAATGCATCTGCAACAACGTTTAGCTTCCCTTTTTTGTAGATGATTTCAAAGTCATAACCCAACATTTTTGTGACCCATTTTTGTTGCTCTTATGAAGATAATCTTTGTTCCAAAAAATATTCAAGACTATCAAGATAAGTTTCTTCCCATTAGGTAAGGTTGCCATTTCTTTAGTGCATGTAGTATTGCCAACATTTCCTTCTCATAAATATCTTTCTGTAAATACTTTCCTTTGATTGGACGACTTTCAAAAGCAATGGGTCTTCCTTTTTGCATTAAAACAACACCAATTCTATTTCCCGAGGCATCACATTCTACAATAAAGGTTTTTGTGAAGTTTGGCGTAGCTAAGACCGGTGCTAGGCACATTGCCTCTTTAAGATGTTCAAAGGCCTTAGTTGCTTCAAGAGTCCATAAAAATGCATATTTATTCAATAATGTTTGTTAGAGGTGTTGATATTCTCCCATAATTCTTAACAAACTTGCGATAATACCCTGTTAACCCGAGAAATCCTCGCAATTGCTTTATGGTTGTGGGGACTTTCCTTTCCTTAATGGCTTTAATTTTGTTAGGGTCTACCTTAACACCCTCCCGAGATACAATATGACCTAGATATTCTACCTCTTGTACTCCAAAGAAACATTTGGAGGTTTTTGCATATATTTGTTTCTCCTCCAATAGTTTGAGCACCTTGTCAACATGTTGAACATGATCCTTCCAAGACTTGTTGTAGATTAGTATATCATCAAAAAATACTAACACAAATTTTCTAAGGAAGGGTTTAAAAATGGAATTCATCAACCCTTGAAATGTAGAAGGTGCATTGGTAAGGCCAAAAGGCATGACCAAAAATTCATAAAGACCCTCATGAGTTCGAAATGTTGTTTTCGGAATATCTCCAGTCTTCATTCTAATTTGATGATATCCTGAATTAAGATCCAAATTGGTAAAATAAATTGCTCCATGTAATTCATCCAATAATGAGAAATTTATCTTTAATAGTCAGCTTATTTAACTCCCTATAATCCGGACACATGCACCATGATCCATCCTTCTTGTGCACCAATACTATTGGAGCAAAGAAAGAACTTTGACTAGGTTGAATTATACTAGCCTCTAACATTTCTGCAATCATATGTTCAATTTCACTCTTTTCGACACAAGGATATCTGTAAGCCCTGATGTTCGGAGGAACACTTCCTGGAATCAAATGAATAGCATGATCATGATCACGAATAGGTGGGAGTCCTTTGGGAGTTTCAAACACCTTGGAATGATTGTCCAAGACTTTTTGGAGAACTGGAGAAATAGATGATTTTGATGTTGGAACTTCTGGTGAGCATAATTGTGCTATTATGCCTCTTTTTTCTTTCTTCAGAAGTTTTGTCATGAAATTAGAGCTTATTATCTTTACCAACTTCCTTGTGATACCCCGTAATTCAACTTCCTTTCCTTCTGAATTTTTTTTTAAGAAAATTTCTTGAAAATTAAAAACTACCTTCCCCAAGGATTGTAACCATTGTACTCCTAGTACAACATCAATAACTCCCATTGGAATGGAAATCATTGGACTATTAAATACATATTCTCCCATGGTTAGCTTGATATTATGGCATTTTCCAGAGCAATTTATAGTCCTTCCATTTGTAACCATCACTTGACACTCTGGTGCTGGGTATATGAAGCAATTCAATTCTTTGGCTACCTTACAATGAATAAAATTATGGGTACTACTTGAATCAATCAACACTATTACCTTTTTCTTCTTGATATGTCCTTCTATCTTGAGAGTTTGAGAAGTGGTAATCCCTGCCAATGCATTACAAGATATGGTCGGACTCATTTCTTCTTTCTCTAGGGTTGGTTCTTGGTGTATATCCCCTTATTTTGAAGTTTCTGGTTCATTTTCTTCCTCTCTTCACAATTTGTGTAAAATAATTTCTTCTCAGCACACTTATGACCTTTAGTGTATTTGCTATCACAAATGTAGCAAAGCTCTTTTTCTCTTTTTTCTTCCAATCGTTGTGGTGTCAACCTTGTAGGTTGTGGAAGTCTAAGAGTAGCAACACTTCCATCTTTATAGATGTTAGTGGTAGGCTTCCTTGTCACCATAAATTTACTTTCATTTTTTCTTACCAACCTGAATGCCTTCTCCAATGAATCAGGTTCCTAAAGGCGAACCTCATGTTGGATGTTATCCTTTAAAGTCCCTATGAAAACATCAATCCCGTGTTCCTCTGGAATATCGGTTACTGCTATATTCAATTTTTGAAAGTCCTCAATGTGCTCCACCATTGAACCCTTTTGTTTGAGATTGATCAATTGGCTAAAGAAGGTGTTGATCTTTGTATCCTCATAATGTGCTATCATTTCCTCCGTAAAAATTGACCAAGTGACAATTTTTTTACGAGAGAAAAGCCATCGATACCATACAAATGTATTTTGTTCTAAATATAAAGTTGCAATGCGTACCTTTTGTGTGTTTTGCACATTATGGAGATCAAAATTTTGATCCATCTATAGTATCCATGTTACAGGATCCTTGCCATCAAAATTCCTCATATCCATCTTTGGAATATGGTGGGTCTTCAATCCAAAATTAGAGTTTATGAAATCACTATTAATATTTATTTTGTTCTCATCATGAGTTTCCTGTACTACCTTTTCACCATTAGGACTCATTTCTTGTATCAACTTTGTCAAACCTTCCTTCAAACCTTCTATGTTTTCTTTTATATCATTCTTCATGACTTCCATGTTAGCTTCCATGCCCTCCGTCTTAGCTTCCACACCTTTCTTCAAACCATCCATATTAGCTTCCACGTCTTTCTTCATACCATCCATCTTGGCTTCCAGACCTTTCTTCAAAACTTACATTTCATTTTTTGTTGCTCTTTGCGAGAGCGAAATTTGATGCACTTGCTCCTGTAATTTTGATATATCATGTTGCACTTCTTCCACTTCATGAGTCATAGTAGAGACTTCTGAGGGCTTAATGGGTGTTGAATTACTTTTAGGGGGAATTTTAGAACCCAATACTGATATCTATGCTTCAATATGCACTTGGAATCACTTCAAACTGGTTTTTCAAACAAAGACATGCAATTTGAAAAAAATACACACCTTTTTCTTTCTTTTGAGGAGCTCGATATTGAAACTGATGTATCTATGTAATTTCGGATCCCTGAGATTTAAGCTTCGGTCTTGTAATAGCCCTCTGAGTCTTCTTTCCAATGCCACAAGTTTGACCTGAATTTGATTCTTCTAGAAAAATTTATTCCTAATCTCCCACAATCACCTAATTATGGACTAGTTTAGTAGTTCGAACTTGTATGGATTTCCACGTGTCACTGTTTCCTCATTCGGCTCTGAAATTGATACACAAAACACTACAGTCCGTGTGGTTTCAGCCACTTTTTACAGAATTCCAATCTGATGCTCAGAGAGAGAGTTATGACGATTTTCCCAAGGTCACCTCTTTGCAATGAAATTTGGGAGCCTACAAAAACCCTAACTTCCACAGATCATATCTATGAAAATATTGCAAACCAAGATCCGAAATTTTTACACGAACTTCCTCAGGATTTCTTCACAAATGGTTTTTTTTTAGTGTTTGAACCTTCGTAGAAAAAGAGTTATAGTGAAAATGCCATGATGACCTGTTTGAAGTAGTGAAACCCTAGAATCCAAAGCTCTGATCCCAAATGTTATGAAACCAACTCCGAAAATAGAAGAAAAGAGAGATCAATGCCTTAGAAATCAGCCACTTCGAGGGGAAAACCTCATTTACATTACATAAATGAACAATTATTGGATGATTCAAATGAAAAAACCTCCTTTCTATATATAGGAGTCCATGGGGTCACAATATAATCCTAGCCGAACTAACAATAATAATCTAAGGGCCAACAATAGCAATAGTTGGGTTTTATGGGGCACAATAATAACAATATGGGGACTACAGGGGTACAAAAATAAAAATAAGGGGGCTACACTACAACAATAAGGGGCTACACTGGTAATATAGGGACCTAACATTTCGAGAGGGAGAAATTGTACAAACATCTAGAATCGTGCCATATGACCTGAAGAACTTCTAGTTCAGAGGGAGCAGACAGTGAGGTAGAATGGAAGGATGCAGCCTACTGAAGAGCCAAAAGGTCAGTCATGATGATGAGGAGTAGAAGGCTCCCAGGGATATGGGTTCAAGTCCTTTTGTACTTCTGGAACATCCTTTAGATCATTATGAAGACCAAAAAAGGCCCATTGAGATAGCGAACCCACTTACAGTCATTGTTCCAGAATCCAAGAAGAGGCCAACATGGCTTCGAAGTACATTGAAGGATGTGGAAGGGCATGTAGCTCCCTGTGGCACTTTTAGGGAAAGAAAACATCCTAAGAAGTACTCAGGATATGTCACATCATTGATTTTGAGCCATTCAACTATAAGGAGGCATAAAGCTAGCAAGTTTGGAAGAATTCCATGATGGCGACATATCAGTCCATCATGAAGAATGACGTGTGGGAAATTGTGCCAAAACTTGAGGGGAAGTCAGTGGGGACTTCCAAGTGGATCTACAAGATCAAGCATGTTGTAGATGGCAACATAGAGAGGTACAAAGAAATATTCATGGAAAGAGGGTTCTCCTAGAAAGAGGGAGAGGAATATGAAGAGACATTTACTCTAGTCGCCATATACACTTCTATTAGAACTATTATTTCTATTGCTTCTATTATGGGTTGAAAATTGCATCAGATGGATGCGAAAACTGTTTTTTTTCATTGGAGTGATTTAGGAAGAAGTGTACATAGAGAAACCTTAAGGCTTTGAGGTACATGAGGAGTCTTATGTATACAGAATGAAGAAGGATTTGTTCAGACTCAAGCATGCACCTCAGGCTTGGTATTCTCAGATTGATGGATACCTGATGAGTCTTGGTTTCACCAAGAGTGATGTCGATCCCTACCTTTACTACAAGGTTGTTAAAAGTGAGCATGTGATATTGCTATTATATGTTGATGGTGTTTCTGACAGGAGTAGAAGGACTTTCCCACATGACGAAGGGAGCAACAAGTGGTAGAAATATTTGCTTCCGTGATAAAGGAAGTGATCATGATTACCACGAGGAACTTTTCTTTAGTGTCAGAGGGAGTTGACCTTTGAGTTCGAGATGAAGGATATAGGTTTGATGCATTAATTATTAGGATAAAAAGTATGTTAGAAGTCAGGTGAGATCTTCGTTGGTCAAGAGAACTATATTATTACAACCCTTCAAAGATTTGGGATGATGGACTGCAAGTCCACGACCACTCCCATGGTGACCAATTTGAAGAAGTCGAGAGGCTATGACTCAGATTTGGTGGATCCCGTTATGTATCGACAATTGATCGGATCCTTGATGTATTTGGTTAATACCAGACCTGATATTTGCTTTGTAGTGAACACTCTGAGCCAATTCATGGTGGAACCTAGGCATGTACATTGGATTGCGACAAAGCATGTGTTGAGATATCTGTGTGGTACAATCAATTATAGATTGAGATATGTCTCAAAATCGTGAAGTACAACTGCAAGGATACACATATTTTGATTGGGCTAGAAGTATCAAAGATAAGAAAAGCACATTAGGATGTTGCTTCATTTTGGGTTATGCTATGATACCCTGGATGAGAAAGGAATCAACATTTGTTGCACTCAAAACTATATAGGCTGAGTATATTGTAGCTAGTCTGGCGATTTTTCAAATAGTGTGGCTTCAGAAGTTGCTTGTAGGATTCTTTAATCGGGTGTTGAAATCGACCACGATACATTGTGGCAATCACAGTTGTGTAAATCTTTCAAAAAATTCATTTTTCCATGATAGGTCGAAGCACATTGAGATCAAGTACCACTACATTTGAGACATGGTACAAAAGGGAGCAGTGAGGCTCCAATACATTTCTACGTATGAGCATATTTTTGAGATTCTCATAAATCCTTTGTCTTGGATGAAGTTTGTATACTTCAGGGACAAGTTTGGAGTTGTTGAGAATATCTCCCTCATTAAGAGGGAGTGTTGATGTTGTAGCATTAGGGCAAACATTCTCCCTAGGTCAAGGGTATTGCCGAGTGCTATGTAGTGTGTCTAGGAAGAATGACCTAGATAGCATCAGTGCACAAAGTGCTCCCTCAGTCACAAGGTTCTTCATATATTGTCAAGGGTTACTTTTCTAGTACGTAGAGTGAGTGCCTCAAAGTATCAAACAACTATTTTTACCATTCAAGTGCCATGTGACGACATGTGGAAATGGTAAATGGGCCTAGAGTTTCACCATTGGTCAGGGAGAATTGACCTGGTTCCAAGTGAAAACTTGGTTAGTTGGTGACCTAGGACTAGTTTTACCCTAGTCAGGGGGTACCTGACCATATTGGAAAAGGTTATTTGGCTAGTGGGTGACTAGATCCTTTGCATGATGTTGATGCATTATGCTTTCCATGTGGTTTTGGAATGGAACATGAAGTAGATGGATACATTAACGTAATAGGATCGTTCGATCTTTTCTTGGGATGGAGAATTGTTTTTTAGTGAAGAGGACATTTGAGGAAGTCAAGGTAAATACCTCTCTAGCTAAGAGGGAGTGTTGATTTTTGGGTAGCTGTGGAAGGTATTCCGCATCTATACAAGTTAAAATAAAGAAAAAATAAAATTTAAATTAAAAGAAAGAAAATTTAATTTAATTTGCAAAGAGATATGTATCTAGGAACCCTAAAATCACTATAAAAAGACACTTGTACTTCTCATTTTTACACACACCCATCACTCACATATTTCTCTCTCTCTCTCTCTCTCTCTCACACACACACACATGCCAGAATTAATCTGAGAAAAAGGCCGAAGTTTCCAAAAATTTGAATTTTCTGAATGAAATTACTTAATGATGTTCTAGGGCGTGCTAAATTAATATCATATATCATTGGAAGTAATTATCAATTACATAAAATTGTGCTTGTCTAATTAGCACTAGAAAATAAAAAACTTACAATATAGGGTGATCCACAAGTAACTAAGAGAAAGGAGTTAAAATTCTCATCAAGTTTTAGTTTCACCTTATTGGGTACAAAGAGGACCAATGCTTTTTTGGCACTACTATGAGAAAAACAAGGGAAAAGTGTGCAAGAGCACAATACTTCGTTCAAAAAGCAAACCATTCTATTGGGAATATCTCCCTAGAATATGGATGTGGAACTTGAAGTACTTGGATGGGCTACACAATAATTAATGGGGCATGTGATGATTTTTAAACCTAAATACTATAAACGAGCCATATGTGCAAGCACAATATTTGGAGATAAACAAGAAGAAAGGGTAGTCAAATGGTTCAAGCAATGAAATCAACAAGGCACTTCCAAGGAGGGAAAGAAGAATTGGAAAGGAAAGGGTAATAAGATTGTTGCCACTATTTGTTAGTCCAAAGATCATAACAACCATTGTAATTATTTTAACATTGATTCTTATAATGGAAATAAGTGTTATAAACTACACCTTTAGTTGAAGCCAAAGAACCACAAGTAGGAGGCTAAGAGGAAGAACATGCTAGGCATGAATTTGGGTAATTGGATTGAGATTAGCGCATATGAAAAAAATAAGATTGCTTGCATCACAATGTAAAGGGAGGTGAACATCAACAACATCCATCACAAAGAAGAGCAAAATAGATGTCTAAAATCTTCCATATCAATATCGTCAAGTTAAGAAGATAAATGAGGATGATTTATTGACTCTGGTTCGTAGGCCAACATCATCATGAAGGATCTAGTGAGTAAGGTTGGATTGGAATTTTATACCATCCTTACCCATACTGGCAATCAGATGGGTAATCAAGGATGTGTCACTGAGAGGCACCAAGTAGACTTGCAATATTAGAATTTCCATCAATACAAATGGCATTGGCAAAGTGTAGGTTGATGTGGTGCCACGTATGTGTGTGGTGTAGTTTTTGGAAGTCCATACTTGTACATGAGGGATGTGATCTTCATTATAAGATAAAACCAATATTTCTTGGTCAAGGATGGAAAATACATCATCATCAATTTGCATAAATGTAAATTCAAAGATATTTCTATTAAGTGCTAACTGAGCAAAGGAATTGATTAGCTCAATTAGGAAATTTTTATTTATCTTCTTCAAATTTCGCTTAAGAAAACGAATCAATTGAAGTAAAAACATCTTTGGAGAGATGTAATAAAGAGATAAACCACTAGTTAGAGAAGCCTTCGTAATTGCATGGAGAAGTTGTTCAAAATATAAAAGGGATATATCCTAGGTGAGAATTGAAGAATCAAATATAATTATACTTTATTTTCCATTGTGAAACATAACACTGTCTAGAGAATCCATATTAGAAACAAATGGAGTGAAGAATAAAATTTAACCACTTTTGGATCATAGAGGCACATGACTAAGAACCTCACATTGTGGGTCACCTATCATCATAGTGTGCAAGAAGGATGGGACTTGGAGAATGTGTATTGTATGCAAAGTGCTACATAAGATCACCCTCATGAATGGATACCTTTTTCCTAGGATGGATGACTTTTTGGATCAACAACCTTAAGTATTTCACCAAATTGGATCTCAAACTGGGATGCCACCAAGGGTTAATCAAAGAAGACACTTGGAACATTGTCTTAAAGATGATGCATGGTATATATGAATGGTTGGAAATGCCTTTTGATTTATGGAATCCCCTACGACATTTATATGGTTGATGAATGATGTATTACATCCCTTTTAAAATTCGTTTGTAATGATGCACTTGGATTTATATTAATCTTTAATGTTCCTTGGGAAGAGAATATCTTACATCTTATGTAGGTGTTAGAGACTCTAAAAATGTACCATTTTCTAGAAAACCTTAATAAATGCAAGATTTAATAAAAATCCTTGGTGTACTTAAGTTTGTGATTGGTGGATGGAACTTGGGATTGATGCAACAAAGATCAAGGTCATCATCAAATGGCCAACTCTTACCAATGTCATTGAAATTGAGAGCTCTGTGGGAGCAACATAGTGCTTTATATTTTTGCTAGCATCATTGTAGTGATTACTACATCACTCCATGTCATATCAAGCAATGGAAAGAGTTACCAGTAGAAAAAGAATAAATAGAGTCCTTTTGAGGAATCTAAACGAAAGATTAGTCAAGCACCATTGCTCACATCACTCAACTTGTAGAAGCCCTTTGAAATGGATAATTATGAAAGTAGGTATGCTATGAGAGCAATGTTGATGCAAGGAAGCAGTTTGTTATCACTTTGAATTGTTTAATGAAATAGTTCTGAACTACCCCACATATAACTGAGAGCCCTATGTTATAATTCATTTTTTTAATAAATGGAAGCATTAAACGATTGACATGGAAACCTGTTGAAGCCTCGAAATTCACTGCAACAACATGGGGGATGACCACCCTGTCGGGACCTTAAAGCAACTCTTTTTCCGTTTGGAATGGTGGCTCCCACTGGTTTAACTAGGTCCAGTTACCTTCTCTCAATATCCAATGGCTTAAAATATCACTTTTGTCTACCAATGGGAAAGAGACATCATATCATTTCTCTTGCTGATCAGGCAAGAGAGTCATCCTTAAGCTAATTTGGGGCTTAGCCAAACCACAACTAAAGTTTTGCCTCTTTGGGAAGAGGACTTCTAATGATGTAGAATTAAATCTAAATGCAAAATTATTCTAAAATGCAAGCAAAAGGAATTTATCCTAATCCTATCTCAAATAGGCATATATAGATCTAACCCAACTGAGAACAAGATATTTTAAATGATTGAAATTTAAATATGTCTCGCTTATAATGAATATCAAGTTAATGAAGTAATTCAATTAACTAACATTATGAATACCAAAACACATTCTATTTAGAAATCTCTTAACTAAGATAATCAACCAAACAACATCTAGGAAGTAGTTCAAAAAAATGATATTGATTGTTAAATCAGTATTAAAAGACATATTTTTGAGTAAATAGTTACTCAGAAATCAGAATTCAACTCATAAGAGCAGAGATAAATGATAACATATAATTGAGACAAATTACTCATATCGAAAATAGTGCACAAATATGAATAAAATGACACATTCATGCTATCATAAAATGAAACCGGTAAAGTTAAAAAAATAGTATTATAAATACCAATTTATTGAAACCATTTATCTGACTCTTGTCTCCAACAGTCCTACAATGCTCGAGCTTCTGCATTTAAAACTAGAGCTGCAATAGTGCAAACTATGCTCCTTATACATGATCCATAATGCAAAGGAAAAATCCTCAATAATCCTCATATATGAGTTTTCTCTCCTCTACACTACAACTCCAAATCTTCTATACAACAGTGTCTTCAAGAATTCCTAAAGTGCAGAGAAGAGGAACCTCTAATATATTCTACAATCTGTTATTTATAATATTTACAAAAGAATTCTCAACAAGAAAG
Organism: Pinus albicaulis; assembly: GCA_034641835.2. Classification (NCBI taxonomy): domain Eukaryota; kingdom Viridiplantae; phylum Streptophyta; class Pinopsida; order Pinales; family Pinaceae; genus Pinus; species Pinus albicaulis. The sequence goes on from CM076581.1 coordinate 120,079,719, forward strand.
TTTGTTGAAGAGTGGTTCTGCTCAATCAATTTTCATTTGCCCTAATCATATACTTCAATTGCTGGAGCATTTTCATTGATTGAGATACTTTTCTTATCATCTCTTCAAATTGTTTATCTGTAAAAACCAATTAAAATAATTTAGTAAAATGCAATTTGAAATCAAAATGCTAAATATAGAATTAAAACAAATCCAATCAAAACTTACAATAAATAATTGAAAATGAAATATAAGCTTTCTATTGATGCCTGTGATGATCTAATTGGTCAAGGCGATTATTGACGAATGGATCTGCACTCAGAAGAAATTGTGGGCAAATGAAAATGTAGAAAATAAAACTTAGAAAATTAGTTTTTTTGAAAAATTCAGAGCTTGATCTTCTGCTGAATTTAAGACCCAATAAATGATCAAATTTGAAAAAAAACTATTTCAAGAATAATCTCCATGATTTTATTTATCCAATGAGCCATCCCAAACCTCGTTTGAATAAGTAAAATTCAATCTATAAGCTTCCAAAATTGGTATATAAAAATAAATAGAATTCTAGAATTTCTATTGCTTAAGCTAGAAATCATCAATTTTAAATTAAATTCTAATCTTAAATTAGATTACACTTATATATTAATTAATCATAATTACATTATTAACTTTAATTGAAATTAAAAACTTAACTTAATTAATTTAAAAATTTAAAAATTAAATTAATTAAAAAAATTTAATCTTTTAATTAATTAAAATATAATATAATTATATTAATATTATAATATAACTATATTAAAATTATAATATTAAATTATAATTATAATATAATTTATTTATAATAATAATATAATTCATTTATTTTAATACAACCATAATAATTTAAAATCTATTTCGAAATCCTTAAAAGTATTTCAACGAATCAGAATATGGGGGGGAAGGTCAGTACATAAGGAAGGTTAATGCATGTTATCGCATATCTGCGGTGGTAATGGCTCATCACATTTTTTAATATGTATAGATCAGTGGTTTTGCGATATCAAGAAATTTTTCGATGTGAGAATGTGAGGTCGTGGAGGGATAAGACGAGTGAGGGAGTGAGGTGACGGTGAGGTTACGAGAGTTATAAGGAGTTTAAAAATTGTAAAGTAAAATTTTTAACACGTTGTATAAAAGTAAATTGTTCATTGTTTATCGTAATTTCAAAATGGATGTGTTTGAATTTTTAAATAAATTTATGATATGCGATATCGCAATATCGCAATTGTAAAGTTTTATCGCAAAATTTTTAAAATCGCATTTTTTGGAAGGATGTGAAGTGGGCACACATGGGATTAACAATCCTACAAATTAGACTACAACTACTTTGTAATTTTAGAGTTTTGGGTTTGGTAATTTATTTTAAAATAATAAATTAGAGTAAATTATCAAGATCTCGAAACACGTTTTAGTCAATTGTACAATTTGGTCAGACCATTTCGTAGGACTGTTAGTGAAAAATGAAAGAAATAGTAAAAATGAACTAAAAATTAATATTTACAATGAATAAATATTTTAACAACAAACATTGAAATATTGGTACATTTTATACATTTTTCTAACCCAGATGACACAAATGATCAAACTTCAAAATAGTCATTTACAAACTGTTTGACCAAATGGAGCACAATAAGTATCATTGGAAAGCTTGTGAAAAATCGGATTTAATGGCACAATCAAAATAGAAAACCGACAAAAATGGAAAAAAATGGTAAAATTTTAGGACAATTAACTTAATGAAAATCAGAAAATTTATTATTAATTTATATTTATATTTTATTTATATTTATTTATTTATTTATTTATTTATATTTTTTAATTAATTAATTTATTTTATTTTATTTTTATTTTTATTTATCTTTATTTTTATTTTTATTTTTTATATTAAAAAAAAAATTAAAATAAATAAAATAAATAAATAAAATTATTCTTTATTTTTATATTTTATTTTTATTTTATTTATTTATTTATTTATATTTTTAAAATTTTTTAATTTATTTTATTGATTTATTAATTTTTGACTATGTTTGACTATTTGATAGATGGTTTATTTTCAATTAGATTTCATGAATAAAGAATTAATTGTATAAATATTTATTATATAATTTAATCAAAATTTGCATATATACACCTAGATTTGTTAAATTACTTACCATTGTATTATTTAATTGGTCAATTAATTGTATAATAAATTAAAATTAAAATAATAAATTAATTAAGAATATAAATTAATTAATTAATTAATAAATTAAATAAATATATAATGGAATTTTTACTTTTTCTAAGTCAAACTAGTCGTTATCCTAACGACTAGTTGAACCATCTCTACATCTATTTATACTTATTGCCCGGATCTGATCTCTCACATAGTCCTCATGATGAACCACACTGGTTGGTTCGAAACGCGTCGACCTCGTTCTTTTGCATGTGATTATTACCGAAAGAATTTCTACTAAATCATAAAAGTGTTTGGTCAGGTACTCTAGTGCTGTCTCCATTATTAAAGTAAATAATTCAAAAATGGGAGGGTGTTGGGTTTTCCCTACAACAATTGTGACACACGGGAGAGAGACCAATTATCTCTGATTAAAGATGATGAATTTTAATTTACCCAAAGGTTAAAAAAATGGAAATCACGAAATCGGCTAACAATAAAATATTTCCAAAGTCCCACATAAATAGATTAAACAATATGACTTTGTAAAGATAAGCACTTAAAACAGACTCGAGTAAAAGTGATGAATCCAAATTTGAGAAAATTTTGTTTTAAAACTACCTCATATGAAAAATAGAAGAAGGTAGAGATAAGAGTTTTTGATAAAGCTTATATCCATTTTATGATTGTCTCTGACATCACTTCGCTGCCAGCAAGTCTGAACAATACCCCGACGAAATTGTCTTTTATTCCATACAACCCTAGTTCCGCTGCCAGCGAGCGTCCATAGCCTCAACATGTTTACTTGTATTTCCCATGCTTCCTCTTTTAAACACTATTTTGATAAACACATTTACAATATTTTATTTTATGATGTATTTGAGTGAAAGAGGTGGGATGGCGATAGAGATTTATGTTTAATGTACATAATACGTTAATAATGTTTACTTCAAATTCTTTCCATAGAACTATCAATTAGAGGCTTTATATGTGTAGGGGTGGGATGAATTCATTGTATTAAAATCAAATTAGTTATTTCCTTGAAAAATTAAACTCAATCACTTAGAAAGGATGTGTGTTCCTCCATGAAAAATATTTAAAACAAGACAACTTTATGGTTCCATAAAGATATGCCTTTAATGATAAATAAAATTCCCTTAAATAGATAGAGTAAAAAATTTCCCATGAATGTCAACAATTGTAAGGTAAGAAAAAGTCCTTTCACATTAATCATGGCAGAGTCACCAAAGTCAAAGAAAAGCCGAAAGAAAAAGGAAAATAATTTGGAAACTAAAGTAACAAAAGAAATCAACGAATAAAAAAAAAATGAAGAAAGTTAAAAACTAAAAGAAGAAAAATAAAATTAAAAGATAAACTCCAACAAGACTGCTTATATAAATTTCTCAACAAAGGATTATAAAAGAAAATAAGCATATGTACGTTCATTCCTATGTTGAGATTTAAATTTTTTATCTTGGAGAGTTATAAGAAATGAGTCTCTCAAAATGTAGAGGGTGAATAGCTGTGATGATAGATAATACATCGAATGAGAAGTCTCTGTTTGTTGCAAAATTTTCTTCTTCAAGAAAAAACTTGCATAACAACATATTAACTATTTTCTAATAAAAATAGTGCTAAAAGATATATACTAGAGGTCCATAAACTCCCCAATTTAGTTGATTCGATGAGGATCAATACTGTTTCTTTCAAGAATCTCAAAGAGAAAAAGAAAATGAACTTCAAAAATTGATCTAGTAGAGGTTTGAAAAGTTTTATAAACACCTGTAAAAACAAATTTTGAGATCAGCAAAAAATAAGTGAAACAAAAATTAAATGAATGAAAATAAATGAAAGTGGGCATATATAACTTACCATTGGAGAATTGTATTTTATCTTACCTGAAATGTATCATTTTCTCCAACAAAAATAACTTATTCCTTTAATTAAAATTGGAAATATGAAGAAGTTGAATTGATTGAAATCTTAGTGACCCAAAATCATTATTTATTAAATCTATACTAAAGCAAGAAGTAAAATAAAAGAAAGCAATGTGTCATGTTCAATGAATAAAAAATAATTCGAATCCATCAGAAATGAGGATGAAGATATGCGTCTTTTATGAATTGCAACGATGAATGTTCTCTTTGCTTCTTCCATTATGAGTTTATATCAGCCTCAAAATATTGAAGTTGATTCAAAATCCCGAATAATGCAATAATTATGTATATGAAGAGGATTCGAATATTTATATGATAAGTATGGAGATAAATTTAGAATAAACAAAATTAAAATTATGAATTAATCCTCGTATAATTCAATGCATTGCCTAATGCTTCGCATTGTGAGATTCTTTGCCATGCATAAATTTAAAAGCCACGACTTCCACCTTTGCCGATATGCGATTGAGCGTTTTCTATAATAATTAAAAGACAATGGTGGAGAGACATGTAGGTTTTAACCCTGTATAAAAATTATCTGTAAACGAATCTTAAAGGCAGAAAATAAACAGTAGCGAGAGCATAAAACATAAAACAGATAAACACAGAGATATTCCCCTGGATCCAAAATCGGGACGACCAGATTGATTTTTCATTATATTCCTTTTAGTGTTACAACACATATATATACATGCCAAAGCATACATAAACCCCAATCCATTAACCATGGATTAGAACATAACCGTAATTCCCTTGACTGGATCTACAAAATACTAAGGGCCGAAAACCATCGTACCCCAAAACCATGTGTAAACCCATGCACAAAACCACAGGCGGATCTGCCCACCGGAAAATAAGGACCAAAATTTTTTTCCGGGGCGCTGCCCCAAACCTCGACAGGGGGGCCTAGCGTCCCCCCTATGACCCCCTCGACGTTGCACCCAGCGCAATGTACAAGGGGGCCTATCGCCTCCTTTGTGAGTCCCCCGCATGTGATTAGTTGTGGAAAGAATATAACACATACCCAACATTCTCCCACTTGTTGTTTTCTTTCTGCAGGGGGGCACAAGAGAGCTTAGTCATTAGCCTAGTTCTGCAACACCCATTGTTTCTCTACACCAAGAGAACTTCTGAGTACTTACAGACTTCGTCAATGCATTTGAAACATTCTTCAAAGTGTCCACCTTTACCAGCAACACCCTTTTAGCCTCAACCATATCTCTTACAAAGTGATATTGAACATCAATGTGATTTGTCTTTGAATGATAAGCAGGGTTCTTAGCCAATTGCACTTTGGCTATCACAATCTATCTTTATAGCTTGCTGCACCAACCCCATACTTGAACACAATCTCTGCAACCAAACTGATTCCTTGCTTGCATGAGTGGCTGCCATGTATTCAACCTTTGTAGTTGAAAGAGCCACTACAGACTGTCTTTACTCATCGAACTGACTGCACCTCCAAATAGGCTAAACACATACCCACTTGTAGATATTCTTTAGTCCAGATCTCCAACCCAGTCTGCATAAAAAAAACCACGAATGTTAGCACCAGCCATAACCACTAGTGCCACTAAATATCTAAAAACCCACTTCACTGCTGTCCAATGCTCCTTCCCTAGGTTTGACATAAACATGCTCAATACTCCCATTGCATGTGCAATGTCTGGTCTAGTATAGAGAATTGCATACATCAGGCTACCCACTGCACTTGCATATGGAACACAGGACATATCATCCTCTTCTTCTAGTGTCTTGGGACACTGTTCAGCAAACAGCTTTGTACCTACAGGAATCAGAACATTCACTGGTTTACTATCCTGCATATTGAACCTCTGCAATATAGTCTTGACATAATTCCTTTGGTTTAACCAGAAATTTCTCTTTGCCCGATCTCTCTTAATTTCCATGCCCAAAATATAGTTTGCAGCACCAAGATCCTTCATGTCGAATTTGGAGAACAGTTGGGTCTTCAAATCTTTGATAAGTTTTTTGTCATTTCCAATCAACAACATATCATCCACATACAAGACCAAATAAATAACACGATCACCAATTAATTTAAAATAAACACAATGATCCTCCTTGCTTCTGGTGAGGCAAAGTCCCCATATGTAGGTATCAAATTTACGATACCACATCCTTGGTGACTTTTTAACCCATACAAAGACTTCTTTAACTTGCATACTAGTTCTTTCTTCCCCTTCACCATAAAGCCTTCAGGTTGTTTCATGTAGATCTCCTCTTCCAGATTCCCATGAAGAAATGTTGTCTTCACATCCATCTGTTCTACCTCAAAATCAAATGCAGCAACAATAGATAAAAGTAATCTAATAGAAGTAACTTTGGCAACAAGAGAAAAAATATCACCAAAATTAATTCCCGGCACATGGGAATAACCTTTTGCTACCAACCGAGCTTTGTATTTCTCCACCTTGCCTTCTACATTCATCTTCTTCTTAAACACACATTTACTCCTGATGGGCTTCCTTCCAGCCGACAACTCCACCAGATCCCATGCCTCATTTTTATGCAAGGATGCTATTTCATCAACCATGACCTCCTTCCAGAGTTTTCCATCCTTTGAATCTACTGCCTCCCTGACAGTTCTAGGATCATCATCAGTTATAGTTAAATCAAAATTTGAACAGAAAGTAGATGGAATATACCTTTCTAGTTGTCTTCTTTCCTGAGCTGATCTTATCCCAGTTGGAGTTTGTGGCTCTTCCTCTTCTGAGTCTTCTTCTGTTGTAGAGTCTGATTCATCCTCCTTTAGCTCAAACTTTATCTTCTCAGGTTCCTTTGGTAGGACTTAATGTTTAACAACATCTTTCACCTCTCTAAACACCACATATTGACTGTACACAACCTTCCTTCTTTTTGGGTTCCAAAGCTTGTAACCCTTTAAACCATTCTTATACCCAATAAAGATGCACCTTTTAGATTTATTATCCAACTTGGTCCTTTTCTCTTGTGGAACATGTATATATGCATCACATTCAAATACCCTCAGATGTGAAATAGAGGGTTTCTTACCAGTCCATACCTCATGTGGAGTCTTATCCTCTAACGCTGATGAAGGTGATTTGTTAACCAAGTAACATGCAGTCTCCACTGCCTCTGCCCAGAATTCTTGTCCTAACCCGGTACCACTGAGCATGCTTCTTGCCTTTTCCATCACTGCCTGCTCATTTCTTTCAACTCCGTTTTTGCTTGAGGTATAGAGTAGCTCCTTCATTATGCTATACCACACTTCTTACAGAACTCTTCAAATTCCTCTTAACTCACTCATTATCTCATTCCTAAAGACTCCTTTATTCTTCTTCTGCCCGCCGGTTTTCCACTAGAGCCTTCAATTCTTTAAATCTGTCAAAGACTTCAGATTTATTCCTCAAGAAATATATCCATATATTCCTTGAGAAGTCATCTATGAATGAAACATAGTACACAGACTTACCCAGTGATGGAACCGACACAGGTCCAAACACATCACTGTGCACAAGATCTAATATCTTGTTCGCCCTCTTAGCACCATAAGGAAAACTCACCCGATTATGCTTCCCATATATACAATGTTCACAGAAATCGAAATCCAAAGAGCTATTAGACATACCTTCTACCATACCATTTAAATGCAGTATCTGAAGGCCCTTCTCTCCAATATGTCCAAGCCTTTGATGCCATAGCATGGTCTTTTCTCTAGAGACCGCTAGGATTTCCGCTCCACTTTCGGGAACCACAGAACTGTTGCACCCAACAATAAAAATGCTGCCCTGAAGCTTGTACAGAGTTCCAATTCGAACTTCCCGCATTAATATCAGTGCTCCCCGAACCATCTTACATGTATCTTTCTCGAACACTGTTTTTACAACTGCATCATCCATCTTGCTTATAGAAATCAGATTTTTGGCCAATGCAGGAATGTGCAGAACACCAGGAAGTGTTCTAGTCCTTCCACCTTGTAGCTTCAACTTGACTTTTCCACGTTCCACAATTCTGGCCTTCCTATCATCACCTAAGAATACATCACCACCATCATATTTCTCATACTTGCAGAACCAATCCCTATGGGGAGTGAAGTGAAAGGATGCACCCGAGTCAATCAACCATGATTCATGATCTACATGTGTATTTGAAGAAGAAGTCAAATACACATCCCCACCTTCATCCGAGGTGGTTTTTGCCTCTGCAGAAGGAGCATCATCATATCCCTTTCCTTTCTCAGGAGCTTTAGATCTGCACTCCTTTTTGTAGTGCCTTTCCTTTCCACATTTCCAGCACACCTTTACAAACTTTCCAGGAGATTTAGATCTCCCTCTAGATTTAGGTCTCCCACTCGAAACCTTATTCTTGTTTTTGTTCTGGGACCTTCCTCGTACATATAAGGCATCTCCATTATGACCCTCCATATTTCTCCATCTCATTTCCTCCAACAACAAGGCTGAGACAATGTCATCAAAATTCAAGGTAGTTTTATTGCTACCTATTGCAATAACCAGACTGTTCCACGAGTCTGGTAGAGAACACAACAAAATGATGCACTTATCTTCATCTGAGATTTTAATATCAACAGCTGACAATTGACTTACCACAGTATTGAAGGCGTTCAAATGCTCTGTCACTGAGTCTCCATCCTTCATCCTCAGGTTATATATCTTTTTTCGCAGGAACAATTTATTCACCAGAGACTTAAAATGGTACAAAGTCCCTAGCTTGTCCCACAAGGTCTTTTCCGTAGCTTCCCCAGATACATTCAACAATACTGAATCTGAGATACACAATCATATTGTGCTCTTTGCCTTCCGATCCAGCTTCTTCCAGTCTTCATCTGACATTGCCGTTGGTTTAGTACCCGGATCTACCACGATCACTGCTCTTTATCTACCAGCAGATCCTCCATCTTGAGCTTCCACAACTCAAAACTCTAACCATTAAATTTCTTGATCTCTCTCTTGCCGCTGCTCGCCATCTTCTTTCACCGCAAGAATCTATCCCACAAATCTCCCACTGAACAGGGTCTACCTCATGCCCGAGCAAAAAACCCCTCAGCAGCAAAGGCGTCCCCTTGAAGCTGAAACTGCTCTGATACCAAATGTAGGTTTTAACCCTGCACATAAATTATCTGCAAATGAATCTTAAAGACAGAAAATAAATAGTAGCGAGAGAATACAAAATAAAATAGATAAACACAGAGATATTCCCCTGGATCCCAAATCGGGACGACCAACTTGATTTTTCATTATATTCCTTTTAGTGTTACAATACATATATATACATGCCAAAGCATACATAAACCCCAATCCATTAACCCTAGATTAGAGCATAACCATAGTTCCCTTGACTGGATCTACAAAATACTAGGGGCTGAAAACCATCGTACCCCAAAACCATGGGTGGATCCGCCCATCGGAAAATAAGGACCAATTTTTTTTCTTCGGGGCGATACCCCCGACCCCGACAGGGGGGGCTACTGCCCCCCCTGTGACCCCCCTAAGGTTGCATCTAGCGCAACGTACAGGGGGGGCCCCTTCGACCCCCCGCGCGTGATTAGTTGTGGAAAGAATATAACACATACCCAACAACATATATCGATGTCTATCACATTAGAATATCTTAGGACAAGTCCTCATTTGAGTTTTGCAATGCAATATAATTATTGCGGTGGAAAAGTTGAAATATGAACATGTGCGATGAGAAACTGCGATGGAATGATGGAAATATAGGAGAATAATCATATCAGAAGGTTGGAGCTGTTCATTAAAAGGAAACACCGATATTATTCTTGCGATAAATGACTTGGCTTATTGGTGGAACTAACTTTGGATTTTATAAGAGATTAACGATTGGAATATTTGAGTACGAGACGTAATATCGTTGATATGCTGGTGTGCGATGAAGAACATACTTGATAGTTTTATTATGTAGATTTAATTTCATATCAGATCTGGGACATCGAAACTTTTAAACATATGCCCCCAACTAAAATTGCGATTCAAGAATGGACGTGATATCTTTTAGAACTGAGTTTAAATATCGTATTGGGTCCGGGGTTGTGTGGACATCACAATATTGAAGAAGTCACTTTATCGAAAAATGTACAAGAAAGAATATCAAAATAATTGCATCGGAGGTTTATTATCGGGAAATGGTAAGAGTTGCCTCCAATTAAATATTGTGATATAGATGATGTGATATTGGAAGGTGTTGTACTTTAAAAAAACCCTCTCCATTTTTAAATTTTATAATAAATCCCATTTAAAAATAGGTCTCCTTTTTTATATCTTTATTCCTACATAGAAATAAAAGATTCATTGATAAAATGATGCATATCACATTTTATTTCAAAGTGTGTTAACCTTTAATAACTTTCCGATCCGATGAGTTATAAAGCCTTAAAACATATCAAACATATTATAAAGACTCCTTTATACTTAATAATAATTTAAAATGAACAAAGAATCGTGTAACCTGGAAATCTTGAGAGTTCTTTAAAAGATTTGTTTTTGCTTTGTAAAAGTTTCGATGGCGATCGCGCCTAACCGCAATCGCATTTCGAATGAGTTTAAAGTGTTGTGTTTTTTGTATATATGTCGGATGCGATGATTCATCGCAATCACATTTCATAAGAAATTAAAACATTGCATTCTTTCGTTTTTAAAACCCGATGCGACAGATCATCTCTCATTGCAATCGCATTTTTCAAGAGAAAATATTAAAATACCACTTCATTTTAAAAGTCTATGCGATTATCGCAATCAAAAATTCCGCGCATGAATTATGTTATTTTGCGCACCTTGAAGACTGCGATGCGATTGTTACTTGATCACGTTCGTCATTATTTATTCATCGCATCGCAAGGAATTGCGGGAATTTTAACATTTATTTCAAGGATGCCGATCTCCGATCGTACGTTGCCATTAATTGAAAATCGTACAAATGATCACGGTTTATTTTGTTCGAATACGTGAATGTGACCCCTTAGAGGGAATTTATGTTATAAACACAGGGAGATTGGGATAGTAATTAATAAATAGATCTTTGTATAGTTGTTCTCATTATTATGTTTTATTTCTTTACTGTTTTGCCCGCCATGCAACAAAAGAACGTTTTAATCCTTTTCATTCGCAAGACCAGGGGAGAACTTGCCCGACACCGAAATGTCGAATCGATTCGTAAAAATATAAAGCTACCGTTGTCGCAAAAGCCCCCGTGATTACAATGCCACCCAAAGAGAAACCAACAAAACTTAAGTCGGTTACGTACACTCGGCCAGGACTTGGGAAAATGTCATGGAAAAATGTCTACAATCTATTGAAAAAGGAAACCCTAGAGTTGTGGAAGCTAAGGCTACGCCTTCTCGACAAAGCCGACCCGTACCCGCATTTTGAAAGTCCTCTTGGTTCATTGGCAAACTCATTTCTCATTACGTAGTTGATGTCGGCAAACATTTTTCCCTATTATGATGTTACTAGATGGGTGATTGAAAATGTAACTATTCAAAACAAAACTTTTATTTCGCTTTTCCAGACCGTTGTTTAGGTCATTCAAAGCCAGGACATTAAAGCAATGTACCACCTCCCGAACCCACAAAAGATCTACAACAAGGACTTCTCAAGGAATTTGTCGTGGAACATCCAAACTACCAAACAGCCGATTAAAGAATGGAGAACAACCTCGAAAAACATAAGTACGAGGCATTGTGTATGTACTGTGAGTCTTCTTCCGCCTCCATATTGTTATGCCAACAACAATGGTGGAACCAGGTTTTTTGCAATGATAATTCGAAATCGCTTTTTCCATTCAAATGGTTTTGTTGATTCATGCGTCGTCTTAATTCCGAGACAATGGATTACCGTTATCTGTCCGACAAGACAGCCAACAGAATCCTTGAGCAACAGAAAGACAAAAACTCTAGAAATTCTACCTTTTACTTTTGTGCTCATATCCCCTAGATGCCCTATGTTTCCAATTCGTACCCCCTTATTAGACGTGAAATGGGACTCCCAAAGAACCCCGTCCCGATTCATATATATCATAAGCTTCCTTCCAGTGGAAGGGGTATTTTGGGGGAATCATGTTTGGCGGCAGTTTGCCATGGTTTCCTTATTCCGATTTACCAAATTATTTTTGGCCGATTCCTCCACAGACTTTCCGACAAAGCTAGAGTTGATTTGTCCCTGGCTGAGACCTGTTCGGGAGGAAAAGTTCACTTATGCCGTAATTTTTGGAAGTATTGTAGAGCCACATCTCTTCCTTATATGTTCCGTACGCTGTTAGCACAGAAATTTCTATCGATGACAAAAAGAAGGTATGTCTAGGACTTTAAAGAGCAACAAAAGTTTTATGGCCTAATTCTCTTTCAAACGTGGTGACCATACTCTCAAATAATTTTGTCCATGCTAAGAAAGAAGTTGTTAACCCATCTAAGTTTTCAACAATTTCGGAAGGCAATATGATCCTGTGAAGGTGGCGTATGATTTTACCACCTCTCAAGCTTCAATTGCTTAGTTCGAACATGAACCAGATGTCTTCGATGATTTATTTGTTTCTCGCAGACAATATGTCTCAAATTTTTGATTTGGCCAAGTCCAAATTTCAACTCGAGGGAGATGAATAAATTTTTGTTATTTACAATAGAGGCCGCCCGTAGTTCCTCTGGATCAATTGAGGATTTCTACATAGGGATGTGAACCAATAAAAATATAAAGAAGTACCGTAAAGAAGTAAGGAGAGCTAATCCTATTTTTTGGAGAAGAAAGATGACATAGCAGTTTCGACACCGGAAAATCGTAAACTCGTTAAAATTGATGTAATACTCGCCTTCGGCTCAACAGAAAAGAGAGCATTGTGGATCGATGCGGCTACGGTGTATATTGAGAAAGGAAGCACAGAGTAAAAAAGAACACGAACACACACCTAAAGATAATATAAACACACGTGGTGTTCTCAACTTGGAGGACAAGAAACTAATGAACTTATTGTTTTCCTAATTATCGAACCGATATGAACAATTTTCCTAGCAAATAGACACAAAAACATTTCCCAAGTTGACGATCTCAAAAGATCAGATGTAAAAATCATCCCCGAAACCCCACCGGGTGAAATTATGTTAAAGATAGAAGAAATTCATCCTTTAGATATATTTTACAATTCCAAACATGTGGTCGTAGCGAGAAACAGTAGGAAAAGAAGGAGAGAAACTTAATCAAGATGCATCACAGGGGGAATTTATGAATATTGTTTATAAAAACGTTGAGGTGGATCCATCTCAAGATCTTACCAAATTGTCTCAAAAGATGAAGGTGCCTATAGGGCAAAGGTTGGGAAAAATACCGAGAGGGGGTGAATCAAGATTGCTATGAAATTCAAAACTTTTTACTTTTCTTTACCCAAACCCATACGCTACCGAAGAAGACCATGATACAACGCGGATACCCTTTATCAAACTCGCGTATACACAGAGAACCAATTATGTCATTAATTCTTCACTTAAACCATTCCATCATTTATTCATCAGATATTCAATAAACAGTAAACATGTGCAGTAAGAACAAAATAAACCATCACACAAAGCATCACACATGAACACCAGGATTTTTAGGTGGAAACCCAAGTCGGGAGAAAACCACCGCTGCAGTTTCTCGGCCTTCAATATTTTATTATAGAGAAAACATCTTACAACATATGTGCTGGCGCAGACTTGACCAGCACGCAGGCACCCACCTGCGCTCGTTTACCAGCCTCTCCTGGAAGGGAGCTCCAACCCCCTGACTCGTTTACCAGCCTCTCCCGGAAGGGAGCTACGACCCCCTGATCTTGTTTACCAGCCTCACCTGGAAGGGAGCTACAACCCCCTGACTGAAGGCTACAACCCTCAGCACCCCTTCGAACCACGTTTCATCAATTTTCACACTGGATCCAACAACTTCAATAGAACAATACTTGTAGGCCACGTTTCATCATATTTTCAGACTGGACCCTCTTCATACATTTAAACTCAATCATACAACCAAACTGATGCAGAAAACTCAGAACAGTAGAATACAGATAGCAGCAATACAGCAGAATAGATCAGTCATTTCTTACCACAGACTTCAGAAAACCCTAGTTTGCATACGCGCTTTCACTTCACTGATGTCGCGTATATACGCGCTTCCATTCATACAAAACAGCGTATACTTCTGTACATATTACAGAACCAATTTAATTGCGCATACGCGCTTTTCTTTCGGCGAAGCCGCGTATATACGCGCTTCCTCTTCGGCGAACTAGCGTATGGTTCTTCAGAGATTTTAGGTCATTGCATTTCTTCAGAACAGATACTTCACACAGATTTAACCCTTCACTTCAGACAGATGTTCGCCTCTTCTTGGATCTAATCATTCCATAAACAGATCTAGCAAATACAAGCACATTTCAGATCTAGATCCTTCTTCATCATTGGTGCATCATATACTCAGATTTATCATTCAAGTGTAACCCTTTCCATTCAGATCTACTTCAGAGAGAAGTATTCATTCAAGCTCAGACATCTTGCACCCACACTCATGATTTGCATAATTAATTTCATCTCTTATATAGGTTTATCCTTTTTCAATACCATGAGCCCCTTTTTTTCAATACCATGAGCCAAAACAACATTACTTCCGATGGTATTCCTGGACGGGGTCAATTAGGCGGATCATTACCCAATACAATGGGTCAATACCATGGTGGTCACCCCTGGTTTTGCACTTTTAGAGCGCTTTAGCCCATACGTGACTTTGCACGTTCTTTTCCGCGTGCGTACGCGACTTCCCTTAGACAGATCTGCGTATGCCTTGAGACATACTCTTTCACCATAGATTTAGCACAATCTGAATTCCTTTCTTCACTGCCTTCTGTACTCACTGTAGATACATCAGATTTACTTCATTAAGAACATATTCTATCAAGCACAACTTCATCAAGTAAGTTTTCATCATCTTCATCAATGTGGGTTGCCATCAAGGACAACACTCTGCATCATATTGCCAACAATCTCCCCCTTTGGACTTGATGGCAACCACAATGGTGTTTGGTTACCACAACAGATAGGTACATTAAGAATACAATGACACCATGTCACTCTCTCCATTTTTGACACCATTCAAACACCTTGTCACTCTCCCCCTTTGACATCAAGGGCAAAGGGCAGACCAAAACCAACATACTCTCCCCCTGAGTTCATGCTGAATTTTCAAGCATATTTTTCAATGAAGTACATGAATCTATGAACTTCCTATCACCAATGACTCATACTTACATCAAAGATTCATCCAGGTGGATTTACATATGAGAATCAGCTACCCAACCAAGTGGGTTTACAAAATTTGACTCAGCTACCCAACCAAGTGGGTTTACAAATTCGACAAGTCCTTACAAGACTGAATATTACAATATTACATCATGGGTCTTAACAAGACCTTTTCATCAAATTACAAATGTGACTTTTCATAACCAACACCAGAAAGTCCTCAAGAAGGAGAACAAATTTCAGAATCATCATAATGCCAACAATGCATTATACTCAGCAACGCTAAAGCTCCCCCTGAATCTGTGCATCCAAGCATCCTTTCCATATGACTAAGGCTCCCCCTTAGTTTGTGCATCCTGAACACTTTCACCAACAAATCATCAAGGAATCTTTATCAAAACATGAGAAAAGAATTATGAGAACTGGAACACCACCAGATATACCGAACAGTATCAGAGATACCAAACAGCACTGCAGCTGCGCTGAAGAGAGCTGAATCCAAGCAGAAAATTGTCAGCAATCAGACATACACGGTTTTCTGTGCAGGAACTCGCGTATATACGCGACTGTGTTTCATGAAACCCGTGTATCCACTGCCATATTCTAAATTTATGCAAATTTGTTCTTTTGACTGGCAGAGAACACTCCCAGCTTCTGTCTTAGATACTCGAACGCTTCCCTGGGCAGAGGTTTGGTAAAGATATCAGCAACTTGTTCTTTGGAGGGAACATACTCCAACTTCATCGTTTGCTCAAGCACTTGTTCACGTAAGAAGTGATACTTGATGGGAATGTGCTTGGTCTTTGAATGCATAACAGGATTCTTTGAAATATTGATGGCACTTGTATTGTCACACTTAATGGGGACAGGAGGAGTACATTTGATTTGAAAATCTTGTAAGGTTTTCATCATCCAAAGGAGTTAAGTGCAACAAGATGCGGTAGCCACATATTCTGCTTCTGCTGTAGATAAGGCAATATAATTTTGCTTCTTGCTAAACCAAGATACTAACTGGGGCCCCATGTAGAATGCACCACCACTAGTGCTTTTCTGATCATCAACACTTCCAGCCCATTCTGCATCAGTGTAAGCATGAAGAGTAAGATCAGCATTCTTTGGATACCATAGACCAAAGTCTTGAGTTCCTTGAATATATTTGAATATTCTTTTAACAGCCTGAAGATGAGACTCTTTTGGATTAGCTTGGAATCGTCCAACAATCCCAACAGCATGCATAATGTTTGGTCTAGTCCCAGTGAGATAAAGTAAACTCCCTATCATCGATCTGTATTCTGGTTGATTCACCGTGGGAGAATCATCCTGAGAACTGAGATTGCATCCGGTTATCATTGGTGTACTTACAGGTTTGCATTCTTCCATGCCATACTTCTTCAGAATTTGCTTAAGATATTTTTCTTCTGATAGGAATATACCATCTGCAGTTTGATGCACTTGCAAGCCAAGAAAGAATGTTAGTTCCCCAAGTAAAGACATTTCAAATTCTTGCTGCATGACAGAAGCAAATTTTTGACTCATAGATTCTTCGTTACTCCCAAAAATGATATCATCAACATATACAATCACAATCAATAGTTTATCATTTTCAATTTTTGTGTATAAGTTGCTATCAGCAGACCCCTTTGAAAATCCTTGTTGATGAAGATATTTGTCAAGACGATAATACCATGCTCTTGGAGCTTGTTTGAGACCATATAGAGCCTTTTTAAGTCTACAAACAAGATTTTCATCATTTCCCAAAATGAATCCTTCCGGTTGTTCTATATATACTTCTTCTTCTAGATCACCATTAAGAAAAGCAGATTTAACATCCATTTGATAAACTTTGATTTGTTGATAACTTGAAAAGGCAAGAAACATTCTGATGGCTTCAAGTCTAGCTACAGGAGCAAAAGTCTCTTCAAAGTCTATACCTTCTTGTTTAATATACCCTTTGCAAACCAGTCTAGATTTGTTTCTTACAACATCCCCATTCTCATTTAACTTGTTATTGAAAATCCATTTAGTTCCAATGACATTTTTATCATGAGGTCTTGGTACCAAATCCCAAGTGTCATTTTTTTCAATTTGAACAAGTTCTTCATCCATGGCTTGCCTCCAACATTCATCTCTGCTAGCTTGATTGACATTGAGTGGTTCAATTGTGGATAGAAGTGCCATATGACTAGAAGATCCCACAAGAGTTCTCCTTGTTTGTACACCTGATTCCTTGTCTCCCAAGATTTGAGATTCAGGATGATTCTTTTGAACATATCTAGATGGAGATTTTTCAGATAGATCAGTTTCAGGTTCATCATTGGATTCACTGTCTATATCAAATGTAGAAGGCCATAAGTCATCATCATCTTCTTTTGTTGTTTGTTTTTCTTCTTTAGGAGCTGCAAGAGACTCATCAATAACAACATCAATACATTCAACAATCTTTTGAAGCCTTTCATTATAACATTTGTATGCTTTGCTTGAAGATGAGTAACCAAGGAAAATTCCTTTATCTGATCTAGGTTCGAACTTACCAAGCTTTTCATCATTATTTTTGATAAAGCATTTACTTCCAAAAACTCTAAAATGTTTTACAGAGGGAGATTTACCATACCAGAGTTCATATGGAGTTTTATCACTATTTACCCGAACATGAGCTTTGTTGAGAATGTTTGCTGCTGTATGTGTTGCTTCTCCCCAGAAAGTGTGAGGTATTCCAGAATCATCAATCATAGCTCTAGCCATTTTTTGAATTGTTCTATTCATTCTTTCTGCTACGCCATTTTGTTGTGGAGTGCCAGCTACAGAGAATTGTCTTTTTATGCCATGTTGTTCACAAAATTCAAGGAATTCATTTGATGTATATTCTCCTCCTCGATCAGATCTGAGACACTTGATTTTTAGATCCAATTCATTTTCAGCCAGTGCTTTGAAGCTTAGAAATTTTTCAAATGCTTCATCTTTGTGTTTAATGAACCTGATCCAACACATTCTAGAGTAATCATCAATGAATAAGATATAATATTCTTCCCCACGAGGTGTCTTCTTTCTCATAGGTCCACATATGTCAGTATGAATGAGTTCAAGAGGCTTACTTGATGATCCTTCTTTGGCATTAAACCGTACTCTAGTCTGCTTATCGAATTGACAAGATTTGCATATGATACTTTCTGGTGGATTAATATTGGGAAGATCACGAACAGCTTGAAGTCTGCTTGCTTTGTTGATTTGAGAGAAGCTCAGATGTCCCAGCCTTCTATGCCATAGCCAATTTTCTGAAGATTTGCTCAGGTAACATTGATCTTTGTAGCCCTTTAGTATATACAGGTTGCTTGGATTTCTTTTTCCTTTTATAATAATTTTACCTGTATCAAGATCACGAACCACACATTCTTTTGAACTAAAAACAAATTTTGTTCCTTGATCACACATTTGACTTACACTTAACAGGTTATGCCTCAATCCATCCACATACATGACATCTTTAGCCTTCACCTTTTCTTTTAGAAACACTGACCCTTTTCCTTTAATTATAGCAGGAGTATCATTTCCAAATGTAACTTTCTTTTCCTTTTCTAGAGCATTATATGAAAGAAGTTTGCTTTTGTCACCTGTCATGTGTCTTGAACACCCACTATCGATGTACCATTGATTTTCTTCACCTTCTGCAAATAATGCTATCCCACAATTTTCAACCGGCGGTCTTTTCTTTTTCCACACTTTAGAGCTTGAGGGAACATGTTCTTTTGGCTGGATCTTGTTCCTGCATTCAGATTCTTCATGGCCAAAGTTATTGCAATAAGTACATTCAACTTCACTTTGAAGAGGAGAAAAATTGTTATAGGTATTCTTCTTTGGTTCAGTATCCAACATTTTCTTTTTTGCTTCTCTTGTCATGATGGTTTTATATGCAACACATTGAACAGCTTTATGACCAAAATTGTGACATGTGAAACATTGCCCATTGAAGTAGTAATTTCTGCGATCATGGAATCTTCTATTTGAATTTACCTGTTGGGTGTAGCGTCTTTGAAAGCTATCCCTGTTAGTGTTCCTTGAATTGAGATGGTCCTGCCTTCCCTGTAGAGATCCTTTATTCTCTTGCTGAGTTGCTGAATGTAGTAAACCACCTGTAGCTGCTTTTAGATAGTTTGGTGCTGAAGTTTGAGAAGATTCTCCGGTATATCCAAGACCTGTCTTTATAAGAGGAGAACGTTGTACCTTGATAATCTCATCTAAAGTTTCAGATCCTTTAGCAAATCTAAGATTCAAGGTCTTTGCTTTCTCAACTTCTTTTCTTTGACTTACCACTTCACATTCCAATTTTTCAATATGTTTCTTTGCTTCTTCAAGTTGTTTTTCAATGGTCTCTCTGATTATCTTTTGTTCTTCTAAGAGAATTTTATAATCTTCTAAGCGTAGTTTGAGTTGATTGTTTTCTTCAAGGAAATCATTTTCCTCTAGAGCATCCATAAAAGTATCATTTTCTTCTTTTTGTTCAAATGCCATGAGAAGTCTAAGATCTTCTTCACATTCTTCCTCACTATCCGATGACCCATCACTGTCTTCATTAGTATAGTAACTTTTCTTAGAGCTAGATCGGTTCTTATTCCTTCTTACTACTTCTTTTCCTTTATAAGGACATTTTGCAGCATAATGACCAACTTTTCCACACTCAAAACATTTGAAAGGAAGCTTACCTTTGAATCTTCCAGTTCCTAGTTGGAGTTTTCTCATGAAATTCGCTTCTTCTTCATCTGAAATGTAGCTGGATTCTTTGACGACTTCCTTTTCTTTTCCTTTTGCAGATACCTTAAAAGCAGTTTCTATGATTTGAGAAGGACCTCCTTGTCTCATTTCAAAAGAAGTCAGAATACCATGTAATTGAACAATAGTAAGAGTTTGCAGATCTTGCCTTTCTTCAATAGCTGAGACTTTAGAGTCAAATTTTGAAGTCAAGGATCTTAAGAATTTTTCAACCAGAGTAGTATCAGTTATGGTTTCACCCAAATTTCTCATTCGATTTACAACATCATCTAGACGAAGAAAGAAACTGGCAACACTTTCATCACTATGCATCTTCAAATTTTCATATTCAATTCTAAGAGTTTGGAGTTTTTCATTTTTTACCTTTGTATCTCCTTCATAGCTCAGAATGATTTTGTCCCATATTTCTTTTTCTGAATGTAGCTGCATCACTTTAGCAAATTCTGATTCAGACATGCTTCCTAACAAGACATTTACTGCTTTGGCATTGGTTTCATACTTCTTCCTTTCTGCTGCATCAGTAGGAATACTTGCCGGGTATTGATAACCTTCTTCCACGATTGCCCATACATCCGCACCAAGACTTTGCAGATATGCTTTTGTACGTACCTTCCAGAATATCAGATTGCTTCCATTGAATAGAGGTGGCTTTATAGACATCACTCCTTCTTGACTTCCCATTGCGATGGATCTCCTTCAAGCGATCAAGCTTCTGCAGAAGAACCTGCTCTGATACCAATTGTTGGGAAAAATACTGAGAGGGGGGGGTGAATCAGTATTTACAGCATATTCAAAACTTTTTACTTTTCTTTACTTCAAAACCCATACGCTACTTTCCTGAAGAAGACTCGCGTATATACGCGGATACCCTTTATCAAACTCGCGTATACACAGAGAACCAATTATGTCATTAATTATTCACTTAAACCATTCCATCATTTATTCATCAGATATTCAATAAACAGTAAACATGTGCAGTAAGAACAGAATAAACCATCACACAAAGCATCACACATGAACACCAGGAATTTTAGGTGGAAACCCAAGTCGGGAGAAAACCACCGCTGCAGTTGCTCAGCCTTCAATATTTTATTATAGAGAAAACATCTTACAACATATGTGCTGCTGCAGACTCCTACCAGCACGCAGGCACCCACCTGCGCTCGTTTACCAGCCTCTCCTGGAAGGGAGCTACGACCCCCTGACTCGTTTACCAGCCTCTCCTGGAAGGGAGCTACGACCCCCTGATCTCGTTTACCAGCCTCACCTGGAAGGGAGCTACGACCCCCTGACTGAAGGCTACAACCCTCAGCACCTCTATGGACCACGTTTCATCAATTTTCACACTGGATCCAAAGCTTCCTTAAGGACACAACTTGCAGGCCACGTTTTATCATATTTTCAGACTGGACCCTCTCCATACATTTAAACCTCAATCATGCCAATCAAACCGATGCGTATTACAACTCAACAAAGAGAATACGATAAGATCAATACAACAATAGACGCTTCTTATTTTCAACATGCACTCTCAAAAAACCCTGGGTTTGTACGCTTCACTTCACTGATGTCGCGTATATACGCGCTTCCATTCACACAAACCAGCGTATACTTCTGTACATATTATAGAACCAATTTAATTGCGCATACGCGCTTTTCTTTCAGCGAAGTCGCGTATATACGCGCTTCCTATTCGGCGAACTAGCGTATGGTTCTTCAGAGATTTTAGGTCATTGCATTTCTTCAGAACAGATACTTCAAACAGATTTAACCCTTCACTTCAGACAGATGTTCGCCTCTTCTTGGATCTGATCATTCCATAAAAAGATCTAGCAAATACAAGCACATTTCAGATCTAGATCCCCTTCTTCATCATTGGTGCATCATACACTCAGATTTATCATTCAAGTGTAACCCTTTCCATTCAGATCTACTTCAGAGAGAAGTATTCATTCAAGCTCAGACATCTTGCACCCACACTCATGATTTGCATAATGAATTTCATATCTTTATATAGGTTTATCCTTTTTCAATACCATGAGCCCCTTTTTCAATACCATGAGCCAAAACAACATTACTTCCGATGGTATTCCTGGACGGGGTCAATTAGGTGGATCATTACCCAATACAATGGGTCAATACCATGGTGGTTACCCCTGGTTTTGCACTTTTAGAGCGCTTTAGCCCATACACGACTTTGCACGTTCTAGTGTAACCCTTTCCATTCAGATCTACTTCAGAGAGAAGTATTCATTCAAGCTCATACATCTTGCACCCACACTCATGATTTGCATAATGAAATTCATCTCTTTATATAGGTTTATCCTTTTTCAATACCATGAGCCCCTTTTTCAATACCATGAGCCAAAACAACATTACTTCCGATGGTATTCCTGGACGGGGTCAATTAGGCAGATCATTACCCAATACAATGGGTCAATACCATGGTGGTTACCCCTAGTTTTGTACTTTTAGAGCGCTTTAGCCCATACGCGACTTTGCACGTTCTTTTCCGCGTGCATATGCGACTTCCCTTAGACAGATCCACGTATTCCTTGAGACATACTCTTTCACCATAGATTTAGCATAATCTGAATTCTTTTCTTCACTGCCTTCTGTACTCACTGTAGATACAACAGATTTAATTCATTAAGAACATATTCTATCAAGCACAACTTCATCAAGTAAGTTGTCATCATCTTCATCAATGTGGGTTGCCATCAAGGACAACACTCTGCATCATATTGCCAACAATCTCCCCCTTTGGACTTGATGGCAACCACAATGGTGTTTGGTTACCACAACAGATAGGTACATTAAGAATACAATGACACCATGTCACTCTCTCCAATTTTGACACCATTCAAACACTTTGTCACTCTCCCCCTTTGACATCAAGGGCAAAGGGCGGACCAAAACCAACATACTCTCCCCCTGAGTTCATGCTGAATTTTCAAGCATATTTTTTAATGAAGTACATGACTCTATGAACTTCCTATCACCAATGACTCATACTTACATCAAAGATCCATCCAGGTGGATTTACATATGAGACTCAACTACCCAACCAAGTGGGTTTACAAAATTTGACTCAGCTACCCAACCAAGTGGGTTTACAAATTCGACAAGTCCTTACAAGATTGAATATTACAATCTTACATCATGGGTCTTAACAAGACCTTTTCATCAAATTACAAATGTGACTTTTCATAACCAACACCAGAAAGTCCTCAAGAAGGAGAACATATTTCAGAATCATCATAATGCCAACCATCATAATGCCACGAATGCATTATACTCAGCACGCTAAAGCTCCCCCCCGAACCGTGCATCTTGAACACTTTCACCAACAAATCATCAAGGCATCTTTTATCAAAACATGAGAAACGAATTATGAGAACCGGAACACTACCAGATATACCGAACAAAAGATTACAGATACCAACAAAGATCGCAATGTACGAAGAGAGTCGACTTCGTTTAAAAATGTCGCAACCCATACGCGATTTTCTCGTGTGAACCTGCGTATATACGCCACTGTGTTTCATGAAACCCGCGTATCCACTTCCATATTCTAAATTTATGCAGATTTGTTCTTTTTACTGGCAGAGCACACTCCCAACTTTTGTCTTAGATACTCGAACGCTTCCCTGGGAAGAGGTTTGGTAAAGATATCCGCAACTTGTTCTTTGGAGGGAACATACTCCAACTTCACTGTTTGCTCAAGCACTTGTTCACGTAAGAAGTGATACTTGATGGGAATGTGCTTGGTCTTTGAGTGCATAACAGGATTTTTTGAAATACTGATGGCACTTGTATTGTCACATTTAATGGGGACAGGAGGAGTACATTTGATTTGAAAATCTTGCAAGGTTTGCATCATCCATAGGAGTCGAGTGCAACAAGATGCGGCAGCCCACATATTATGAAGAGAGTTGTGAAATATAATAATCTGATATGATTCCTCCGAAAATTTATCAAGACTTATCACAATTTCAATGAATAGAAGCAAAATTAGATAATCCTCAAATTTTAGATGAATTAATAAATACTTCTCTGAACATGTTGTAGAAAAATAATCTGTTGATTTCTTATCTTGAGTCTTCATAATCAATTCAATGAAGATCTGCTAACAAAACAAAATAGAAATAAGATATAACCTTTGAAAATTAAAATAAACAATAAATCGTGGTGAACATGTAAACACATACCTGGAAGAAAATTGATTGTAAATTTTACCTCATGAAGCTTCAATCCAAAATTTTCTCACAATTCACACATGTTCAACATCATCTACTTATTTGATCTAAAATTCTAAGTAATAAGTTTTAATATTGCATCCACTTCAAATTTATATTTGGAAAATAGTGGGGAAATGAGTTCTTCAGAATTACCTATGAATAAAAATTGTCAAGTTGTAGAAAATTCTTGGAATTTCTTCATGTATGATTAATGTGACGAATTTTTTCATAACCAGACAATTACGGAGTTCACAATTATATATGATCGGATTATTCAAGAGCTACTAAAATTCTCTAAGCTTCTTTTCCACAATTGAAGTGGGATGCCCAAAATAAATTGGATTCATTACTTGCTTTATTGAAAATATGAAAATTTGAAATAAAATGCAAACATAAAATAAAATTATTTTGTTCCTATTTCTAACTTAATCGAGGGAATCATGACTAGGTATAGTCATACATCTAATGTAACCATGTAAGCATTTTCATTCCTGCATGTATTTACATGTCAAACATTAGTAACAAAAATACAAATACAATTAAACTAAGGAAACAAAATCTGAAAGCATAATGTATAGTCATTGCTAATATATTTACAGAAAGCTTTTTATTTATAATTACCTTCTCTTGAAATATCCTTTCCAGCTGAATTTCAATGGGATCATAGAAATATGGATGTGTTTCCATTAATGATTGAGAAATATTCAAAAGAGGGGATGACACACCAAGTTGTGGAAAATAAATTTTAGATACTATGGCCTGCAAGATTTTGTTAGTGTTATGTTCGAGTGTTAAATTATTAACAATCTTCTATGAAGAAAATTTTTCCAAATGTCTTTCAAATGGATCAATGAAAAACGAATGGAAGTGCGATAGATCCAACATAAGATTATTAATTGAATTAGATTGCTGTTCATATTGTGAAAATACACTCTCTTGTTGGCACTGTTCTCGAGAAGTAAGAAGTAATTGATAAGGAATGAACATCAATTGAAATTGGAAGTTTAATAGCTCTTGATGTTCACAAATATAATTTGAATCTTCCTTTTTCCATTGAGTTAATGCATCAATTGAGTGTGCAAAATTGAGATGCTCAATATGCCAGCACAAAGTATATAAAAATCTAAGACTAAAAACATAAAATAGCGCTGAAGTTAAAAATAAATGATGGAATAATAACAACACTAGTGTTACAATTATTGTTACAACACAATTGGGATTGACTTAAAACAATTTCCTCTTCACAAGAAATTGACATAATAACGAAATTAGAATGATTGATGATACCAACTTGTGAATTCGAGAGATGGTTACGACTATGAATGGTAATGAGAGCTTGTTCGTTATATAAATCATAGATTGGAATAGTTTCTTAAAAGATGAAATCATGAGTATGATTAATTGTTTGAAAGTGAGAACTATTTGAGACATTTTCTGAACTAAATTGTTCTTCATTTTCACATGTGATTAAACTTTGATCATAAGGATTCAATTGTAAAGAAGACAAATCAATATCCTCAATGTCAAAGTAGCTATCATAAATGACCTCAAGACATTCATTAGAATTTCTTTCGATCTCATTTAATGTATCAAAACAAAAAGGAATATTAAGCTCATGTTCATTAATGCCAGAAGAATGATCAATAATTAATTCTCTATCTTGATAAAAACTAATCAGAAATTCATTTAGATCAGCCTCTCTATTTTCTGAAATAACTTTAAAGTGAGGAGAGGTTAAATTGCTATTAGAAAAATTATCAGGATAAAGGGAAAGATATGAATTCGAAACAATATATTTGAAAATGTCTCTTTTTAAGAACTCTTGTGCATTTTCTTCATTGCAAATTTCAGATTTAAGATCATTTACTTGGCTACTTGTGATTTTTTGAAGAGTGTCGCTTTGCTGTCCTGAATTTGGCATTTTCTCATCGTAAAAGAATTCAGAAATTTGATGGAAGATTGCATATTATTGGAAACTTTAATCACTGCTTGTACTTGCCAGATTATGCTCTGATTTTCTGATTCTAACTCACACTGATTTTCAGATTTCAAAGCAGTATATTCTTCAAGGTTGCTACTAATATCTTCTTGTATTTGAATAGTGAAAGTATGCAAGTTTCGTGGTTGAGATTCATTAACATGTGAAGGTGAACCTTGATTATTATCAATATTGTAGGAAGTGTGCACTAAATGAAGGAATTGATCATACATAATAGAGGCCACTTCATCATCATTTGTTTGTACCTCCACGTTGGGGTTTTCAATAATGTCAATAAAATTGGAAGATTGAGAAAATATGTTCAAACCAATCTAATAATTTCTCTTTTGAAGGTTTAGCTTCAATTTTAAATTTTAAACAATTTAAATGAAATCTAATGGTAAAATCAATTAAATACTCACTTTCAAACCTTCGTAAATCTTCAAAATCGTCACATACCCGTTCATAGATATAGCCATCAAATTTACACATAAATATTGTAATAAATTGATCCCAAGTGTGAATTGAGGCAACTTGAAGTGATTGACACCAGCTTCTGGCTTTTGCCAAGAATGTAAGAGTAAAAACCATGCATAAAATACCTTCATCAATTTCTTGAAAATCAGAATTTGAAAATTTTTGAATGAGTTGAAAGACATGATTAAATGCAGAAGTATTCCTCTTACCATTAAAATTTACCTGGGACATGAGTCTTACTATTTTTGGTGGAATATTGGAATATGCACGTCTAGAAATACAACTCCAAATTGGAAGTTTAAGAGGAGCCATTGTAATAAAAATAAAATGTTAGAATACAAAGACTCCGACGGAAAACAAGTCTCAGACCCTCCTTCTAGCACCAAAATGTTGAAGCCTCGAAATTCGCTGCAACAACATGGGGGATGACCACCCAGCCGGGACTTTAAAGAAGCTCATTTTTCATTTGGAATGATGGCTCTGACTGGTTTAACTAGGTCTATTTACCTTCTCTCAATCTCCAATGGCTTAAAATATAACTTTTTTCTACCAATGGAAAAGAGACATCAAATCATTTCTCTTGCTAATCAGGCAAGAGAGTGATCCTTAAGCTAATTTAGGGCTCAACCAAACACAACTAAAGTCTTTCATTTTTTGGGAGATGAATTCTAATCATGTGGAATTAAATCTAAATGCAAAATTATTCTAAAATGCAAGCAAAAAGAATTTATCCTATTCCTATCTCAATTGGGCAGATATAGATCTAACCCAACCGAGAGCAAGGTATTTTAAATGATTGATAAATTTTAAATATGTCTGGCTTATAATGAATATCAAGTTAATGAAGTAATTCAATTAACTGAAATTATAAATACCAAAACACATTCTATTTAGACACCTCTTAACTAAGATAATAAACCAAACAACTTCTAGGAAGTAGTTCACAAAAATGATATTGATTGTTAAATCAGTATTAAAAGACATATTTTTGAGTAAATAGTTACTCAGAAATGAGAATTCAACCCATAAGAGAAGAGATAAATAATAACATATAATTGAGACAAATTACTCATATCGACAATAGTGCACAAATGTGAATAAAATGACACATTTCTGCTATCATAAAATAAAACCAATATTTAAAACAATAATATTATAGATACCAATTTATTGAAACCATTTCTCTGACTCTGGTCTCCAATAGTTCTTACAATGCTTGAGCTTCTGCATTTAAAACTAGAGTTGCAATAGTGCAAACTTTGTCCCTCATACAAAATTCATAATGCAAAGGAAAAATCCTCAATAATCCCCAGATCTGATTTTTCTCTCCTCTACCCTACAACTCTAAATCCACTATACAATAGTGCCTTCAATAATTCCTGAAGTGCAGAGAAGAGGAGTCTCTAATACATTCTACAATCTGGTATTTATAATATTTACAAAAAAATTTTCAACAAGAAAGTTTGTTGAAGAGTGGTTCCGCTCAATCAATTATCATTAGACCCAATCATATTCTTCAATTGCTGGAGATTTTTCATTAATTGAGATCCTTTTTTTCTCATCTCTTCAAACAGTTTATCCGTAAAAACCAATCAATTTTTTTAATAAAATGCAAATTGAAATCAAAATGCTAAATCTGGAATTAAAAAAAATCCAATCAAAACTTAAAATAAATAATTGAAAATGAAATCTAAGCTTTCTATTGATGTCTCTGATGATCTACTTGGCCAAAATGATTATTGACGAATGGATCTGCACTCAGAAGAAGTTTTGGGCAAATGAAAATGCATAAAATAAAACTTAGAAAATTAGTTTTGTTTAAAAATTCAGAGTTTGATCTTCTACTAACTTTTAGACCCAATAAATGATCAAATTTGGAAATAAAACTACTTTAATAATAATATCCATGATTTTATCTATCCAATGAGCCATCCTAGGCCTCATTTGGCTAAGTAAAACTCAATCTATGAACTTCCAAAATTGATATATAAAAATAGACACAATTCTAAAATTTCTATTACTTGAGCTAAAAATCAACAATTTTAAATTAAATCCTAATCTTAAATTAAATTACAATTATCTATTAATTAATACTAATTACATTATTAATTTTAATTGAAATTAAAAATTTAACTTAATTAATTTAAAAATTTATAACATAATTAAATTAATTAAAAAATTTGATTTATAAATTAGTTAAAATATAATATAATTACATTATATTAAAATTAAAATTATTATATAATTTATATTATAATAAAAATATAATTTATTTAGTTTAATACAACCATAATCATTTAAAATCTATTTCAAAATTCTTATAAGTGTTTCAACGAATCGAATAAGAGGAGGAACGTTAGTACATGAGGAATGTTAATGCATGTTATAGCATATCAGTGGTAATTGGTCATCGCAATTTTTAACATGTACAGATTAGTAGTTTTGCGATATCGAGAAATTTTGCGATGCGAGTATGTGAGGTCGTGGAGGGATAAGACGAGTGAGAGAGTGAGGTGAGGGTGAGGTAAGGGGAGTTATAAGGAGTCTAAAAATTTTATATTAATTTTTTTTAACACGTTGTATAAAACCAAATCGCTCATTGTTTATTACAATTTCAAAATGGATGTGTTTGAAGCTTTAAATAAATTTGTGATATGTGATATCGCAATTGTAAAGTTTTATTGCAAAAAATTTAGGATTACATTTTTTTGGAAGGATGTGAAGTGGGGCCCACTTGGGATTAACAATACTACAAATTAGACTGCAACCACTTTTCAATTATGGAGTTTTGGGTTTGGTAATTTATTTTAAAATAATAAATTAGAGCAAATTATCAAGATCTCGAAACGCGTATTAGTTCATTGTACAATTGGCTAGGTCATTTCGTAAAACTGTTAGTGAAAAATGAAAGAAATAATAAAAATGAACTAAAAGTTAATATTTACAATGAATGACTATTTTAACTATGAAAATTGAAATATTTGTACATTTTATACATTTTTATAACCTAGGGGACACAAATGATCAAACTTCAAAAGAGTGTCATTTACAATCTGGTTGACCAAATGGAGTGAAATAAGTATCGTTGGAAAGATTGTGAAAATTCAGATTCAATGACACAATCAAAATAGAAATCCAACAAAAATAAAAAAAAATGATAAAATTTTAGGACAATTAACTTAATGAAAATCATAAAAAGTGTTTTGTAAAAAAATAATAAAAATGATCTCCATTATTAAAGTAAATAATTAAAAAATGGGGGGCGTCGGGTTTTCCTACAACAAGACCATTATTCATGTCGAACATTACCCTTCACAACATTTCTAGGCCTAATGGTTATGAACTTCAACAAGTAAGATACTACATAGGGATGTATTTTTGCAATGATTTCATCTCATCATCGAGTATAAGAAGCACAATAGTAACAAATTCACAAATAGGTTGTTAAAGCCACCCACACCTAAGATCACAATTTTGGGTACTTTTGTGTGCATGGGCTCTTTCACCCATGATGCATACAAATAACACAACATAGAAGATGGCAACTTCAATGAGATATTTCAATCCAAATTCATGAAGAGGAAGGTGACAAAAAAAACTAATCACCCTCTTGAAGATGGGTTTCTTTAAAAATTGGATAAGCTTTATCGATTTAAAGGTAAGAGAAAACAATTTATAAGAGATGTTCACACCTCCAAAATTGCGAGCCTTTTCGGTGTTGGTAAAATTGTACCAACTTGTAGAGGTGAGTGTTTGCCCAAAATGCAAGATGGAGTTGGTTCATTATAGGATGCATACTTTGTTGTACTAATAAAATTAATGATAAGAACTAAGGTCTATATCATCCTTTATACCAAGAAGGCCACGAGAAATCATCTCTTTGGATCTTGTAGATGGTTTTCCAAGAGCTAAACAGGGATACAACTATCTCTATGGATATTGTAGATGGTTTTCCAAGAGCTAAGCAGGGATACAACTATTTATTTCTGGGGTGGATAAATTTAATAAGATGTGCATACTCATGCCTTGTAAAAATATCAAGTGACAAGATGCAATTATTATGCTCTTTGAGAGGCTTTGAATGCACTTTGGGGTACCAAGGAGCATCATTTAAAACAGAGATATGATATTTTTTAGTGTCTTGTTAACTCCACCATGGGAGAATATGGACATCAAGTTGAATAAATATACAAATTTATATCCACAAATGCAAGGGCAAGCATAAGGGGTGGACAAGGCATTGGTTTGATTTTCGAGGGGTTACAATTAGAAGCCTCTAGGAACCATCGATGAAAATTTGATTTTCATTCACTGCTCTTAAAATATAATAATTTATAATTCAATTAGGTATTCCACTTTTGAAACTTATAGAGAGCAGAGGTTGTAAAGTAGAGTGTATATGGTATAAAAGTAGCGTATATATTGCAAATGTTTTTTTGGTAACTATAGTGGGTTGCACTATTATTAACCTCACCTTATTTTTGTGTCCTTTTTAAATTCCATATATTCATTGGATGGAGTCTTCCCTTTATAGTCGTAACTCCTCCTAAGCTAAAAAAAAATCAAACTAGATTTAAGGCGGTGAAAAGAGGTGAAAGTGTTTTACCCAGAAGACAATCTTGGTTGAATACTTCAATGATGAAATCCTATGGTATCTTGTGATTAAAATTCTAAAGAGGCCCTACTTCAACATGCCTGTACAATATAAAATTGACTCCATGTATTTGGATAAATAAAGGCTAGAAATTGAAAGATCTCAATATGAAGAATATTATATCCATTTGTACAACAACATAGCATCAATACGTCAATGTCGAATAATATTACATCCATTTGTATGGCAAGGTAGCATAATTAAAGATGCTGACATCGAACCATGTGTTAAATGCAATTGGTAAAAATTGTAATTTGTAGTCAGTGACATGTGTGAAAGGTGGGTGGAAAACATGGTTGCAAGAAAACTATAATTAACTAAAAAACAATGGAAGGAGTAAATTTTGACTCTAGCAAAAACTATGCTCATCTCATAATGATGTGTTGTGATTATTAAACAAAAAACCCCATGGAAAAAAAATGAAATACAAATCTTCTCAATGACATAATAAAACATTATCTTTATTATCAGAATATCTTTTGCAAGTGAATATTGTAGGTGAGATTGAGAATTGATACTAATTATGATAAAGCAACAATTATTTTTAAGTTGAACATGTAAATATGGAATGTGTTTATGGGTGTATGCATTATTCTTATTTATAGAATGATGTGTGTGATAGAGTTATATTTTAATATCATGGCTATATATTCTATTATCAACACAAATAAAAGTAAATTCAATGCTTCTATGCACTCTACCTTGAAATTTATGAGTCGTGTGGTATTTAGTGCTTTCAAATGTTTAACTTCTTAAGTTCAACATGTGAAAATTCCTAGATTTAACAATATAAGGAATCCTAATGCAACTATCTAAGTTACTTCTCCTATTATGTAAATTGCATTTACAAAATTAATTCAAATATGAATTATTGAAGTAACTAATGAAGCAACCTACACTTAATTAAATATGATTCCGAAACAAGGAAACTGAGCAAGAAATCAATCACACATAGGACACCTTTATTTTGGACTAAGTCCCCAGAAAAACCCAATGTAGGAAAACCGGTGCAACAAATTTGAGGGTTTGTTAAGCAGTTTCAATTTTTGAATACATCTCTGAATATCTCAAGGGTTATTCAGTTACAAAGAGAAATATTGGCAAAAATAATTGTGAGAATACCTCACTCAATCACTGGAAATTCTGGCTGATTTGGACACTGGAATACGCTGCCCCTGGAGGTCTCTATGGAGCCTTTGCGCAATGACTACGTAGGCATTGTGTCACCTCCTCTTGGAACTGCGTCACCCCACCTCTAGATCGATCTGACTCCTGGAATTATATATCTTTGCCTCCCGGTCTCACACCCTGGCTTTCGATTTCTAGATCAGATCCGATAGTAAAATATTGGAAACCCTCTAAGTTGTGCAACCTCTGCACTGCTTCTGCGTCAACCTGACTGGATTTGCAATGGCTCTGTTGGACGTCTCTCTGCCTCTCTCTGCTGATGATTCTATGGCTGAGAAATTTTTTCTCTCCAGATGAAATCTCTTCCCCTCACTACGTTGAATCACTTAGATCCGATCTTTGCTTGAGCACTTGCTCTGTCAAAATAATTCGATCTCAAGATTCACTCCATGTGTATTTCCAAATGACCCTCAAGCCTTCATTTATAGTATTCTCATTGAGAAATAAATAGCTGAGATTGTATCTCTAATCAACGGCTAAGATTATATTAGACTTGATCTTTGCTTTTTCTAGATCATTCACATTTTTTTTTTAATAATTCCCTTTAATTATTTAATTTCCCTAAGTTAGACTTAGGGTCTCCATTAAAATAATTAATT
Source organism: Pinus albicaulis (assembly GCA_034641835.2). Taxonomy (NCBI): domain Eukaryota; kingdom Viridiplantae; phylum Streptophyta; class Pinopsida; order Pinales; family Pinaceae; genus Pinus; species Pinus albicaulis. The sequence continues at coordinate 120,113,005 of CM076581.1, forward strand.
ATTTTAATAGAACATGATCCGAGTGGAATTTTCACAAATGGTTTCTTGGTTCTTTGGAATTCCCATGTCTAAGCCTCTCCACAAAATTTGGGGCTTAGATCACTTCATATGATACCAAAACTCAACACTCCCTCTTAGAGAGGAAGGTGCTCTAACAATATGCCTACTGCATACTTTTATGACCCTGAATCATCCTCTGCACTGTTTATGTCTGAAAAGACGTCCACCAACCTTTGTGCTGATGCTGCAACTGTACTGCTTCCCATGACACTGCCACTGCCACTGCTGCATATATACTACAACTCCCTCTCAAGTGTTGCATCTGCTTGCTGCTAACACTGCCACTGCTAACACTGCATATGTACTACAACTCAACTGCTAAGAGAAGCAACTGAAATCACTGAAATAATGAACAAATTTTCAGTAGATGCACCTTGGTGCTAAATACTATGACTGCTGGTAACCACTGCACTATCCCTCTGATGCACTGCGCTGCTACTTCTCTGCACTGCACAACACTACTCTTCATTGCGCTACACTCCTGTGCACTGCACTGCTGATGCTATGTTGTTGCTTCTCTGCTCTGCGTTGCTCCAGAAATAGGCACTGCTACCTACTACACTATCACCCTATCACTCCTCGGCTCCCACTAAAAAAATTATCATACCGCTACTTCTGATATGGGCTCCTGTAGCAAGGTACTGATCCATGAGGTGGGCTCCTCAAGGGTCCTACCCAATTGGAGCTCAGATGAACTACAATTCTATGTCACCCCACTTCTTTCCTCAAGAAGCATAGGCACTCATAGAGAACTCATCCTTCTCGATCTTTGTAGCTGCAACTTTCAGATCATGCTTCTCATCCTTGTCCTTTTTCTTCAAAGGACATTGTGATGCAATGTGGCCTATCTCACTGCATCTGAAACATTTCACCTTCGAGATATGTCTCTTCTGTCTTCGTTTCCCTTGATGCCCTTAAGATGCGAGGGCTGCATTCTCCTCCTCCTCTGGACCCTTAGATTCTCTCCCACTGCTACCGTCAAGCTTGCACTTGACTAGATCTATCCTGAGCTCTTCCTCTTGAAGTGCTGACCACATCTGTTCCTAACTAGGAAGCGTAGCCCTTCCCAAAATGCTTTGGAAAAAAAATTTCCACTCCTCTGTGACTGCGTTAAGGGCTAGAATCACCATATTTGTTGAATATGGGGTGGATCCCACGACTTCCAACTAATATTGAATCTCCTAAAGCCTCATAAGGAATGGAGCAATGCACTCACCCTTCTGCATATAAACCAACCAGAGCTTCTACTCCAAGTACATATTCCGTTGCTCGAAAGTTCGTTCGTTAAGCAAGGAAAATGCCTCCCACATATCCCTGGTGGTGTTCTTGCCAGCTACATGAGAGACTATGTGATCCTTGACACCATCAAGGATCATCCTCTTTCCATTTTCCATATCAGACCAATACTTATTAAGTTGATATGGATCTAAAGGTACAACAACCACATTCTCCACGAACGTCTTGAGATCGTATTCATCCAGAAGGAATTGGATCCTTTCCTTCCAGATTACATAGTTGGAGGAACCCTCCAACTGGTCCTGATCTCTAAGACCATGAGCTGCCCTCTCAGCTGAACACTATTGAACTGCTTCCTCTTTCTCCCCCTCTAGGAAGCCTAGGTAGGCTTACACACTCTTTCTAGAGCTCATAGATCTACTTCCCTGATCTGTTGCTCAGATCCTAGAAAAATGCTGATTTCTTCGGCTAGGAACTCACTGAGGAAGAATTCCCCTCTATGTTCTCTTTTCTTTGTTTTGACGCTTTTATGCCCAGAAACTACATGCAGAAAAACCACTTCCCTCTAGCTCTACATAGTTCCCTCTGCCTCAGAAAATCTCGAACCGGAAGTCCGACCTCTCTATCGACTCACTCAGAGAGATACAACCTCGAAAATAAGCCCTTCTAGCTATAACTGCACAATCCCCTTGGGGATTCGATCTTCTTCTACTGCAACAATTTGGCCTTCTCTTCAAAGTCAGATCTGCTCTTCCTATTTCACATCAAATTCTCTGATACCATGTGAAAATTCCTAAATATGAAAATCTAAGGAATCCTACTGCAACTATCCGAGTTACTTCTCCTATTATGTAAATTGCATTTACAGAATTAATTTAGATCTGAATTATTGAAGTAAGCACTGAAGCAACCTACACTTAATTAAATATGATTATGAAACAAGGAAACTGAGCAAGAAATAAATCACACATAAGACACCTTTATTTTAGACTAACCAATGCGAGAACACAAATGCAACATATATGAGGTTTATATTATTAAGTAGTATAATTTTTTGAATACATCACCGAATAATTTCACACATCATTTTGTCACCATAGAATTTGATGGTCAAAATGGATCTATCACCATCCATACTCATGCTTCCTTAGAAGTCAAAAATTTATATTCCTTAACCAAGTCTTGGAAACTAGGAAAATAGCTCTTAAATACTCATAAATATGGCCTACACACTTTTTTTGGTCACTTCCTGCACATGCCCAGATATTACTAAGCTTCCTTGTAGACTTATGCACTCTATTTCCCGTTAAAACCTGCACACCCCATTTAAATTATAGTAAAGGCAAAAAGTAACTTCTAGAAGCATAGTTGGGTACATATTCTTCCAACCAAAAGCCTCTAAATCACGCCATTTCGATTTAAATCCCTTCAATCATGGAGCTTATCGCCTTGGATCAAAGAACCCTAATCCCATAATTTGTGGATTACACCCCTCTATTGGTGGATCTGAAACCTCCTCAGTTTCTCTTATAAATTGAAATGAAACTTTAGGGTTAGGGAGTTCACTTATGATAATCTTATGTTGGTAATTTTAGATTGGACAACTTGTTAAACCAAGGAGGAATATTGGCAAGGCATACAGGAGGAATTTGTACGACATCATGGCTTGGTTGTAAGATTTCTCTTTTTAATCCTGAATAATACATTTGGATACTTTTTCTCATTGTGTTGTTTTCAGATTCATTAACACAATTACAATTCTTAATCTCCTTGATCATTAAGCTAAGCTAGTATTTGGATTATTACATATTGCAGATGCTTTTGATTCTTTGTATGTTTGTGATTGTAGGTTTCTTCTCGGCATTGAAGGAATTCTTTAGGACAAAAGGCAAGGTCTTCAACAAACATCTCCTTGAAAGGTAAGATAATTATTCTCTCTTTTATAGTTTTGATAATCCGAATGCTAATAGCTTAGGGGAAGAGATATTCTTATGCCTGTTTGTTTCTAGTTATATGTTGGGATACTAGGGAGATTTCTCCTCTCTGCAATATGGATTAATCTGGGTAACAAATTGGTGGCTCCACTAGGGAACGACTTAGTTTTTCTCGGTTCCTTTTGGTTTAGCTCTTCAATTTTTCTAGTTTGAATATGTCTGAGTGTTGTTGGGTTTATGAAGTTTTAGATCCTTTGAATTAGAATGCCTTGTGTTTATTTATTTTAATTTTCTCTCCATTGCGTGGTTTTGTTTCATAAACAAAGCACAGGTTTACGCAAGTTCTCAGTTTAATATAGTGTGCATGTGCACTGGTTTTTACTTACTTCCTGCGCAGTCCCTGAGAATTTTTAAAAATGACTTTTCTCTCTCCCAGATTTTGATGATAAATTTCTAGAGGTTCAACGTGACTTATACCAACCCTCAGAGTCTGTTTGTGAACTCATATTAATTACCTTAGTGTCTTTTTTGAGAAATCATCCCTTTTGCATTTTCGGGTTGGGTTTGCCATGGTTTACTGAATTGCTCTGTTTGGAAAGATAGATTCACTACCTTGATCACTGTTTTTCTGTCATCCCCCCCTGGAGCTACCAGGTGTCTTGTTATTCCTTCTTGTTTGAGTGATTGTTGTTTCCCATTTTCAAAGGAAAACTTCTAGATAAGTGAAGTACGATTTGTCTCTGAAAAGTAGTCTTTTATGAAATTTCTTCTGCTTGTTAAAGTGAAAAAATGATTTATTTTTCTTTGAACTGGAAGAAATCATGAAAGTGCACTTATAGGTATCATTAGTTAAGAGCTTTCATTTTTGAATTTTTTTTATAATTTTTAGGATTTTTATAGTTGTTTTTTTATTTTGAATAATTGAAAGATTTTTTTCTCATGAAGTTGTATATTTTGGCTTTGAATTAGTGAAATTTTTCATTACAAAGTGATATTGGCCATGCTTCAAAATGAAATTAATTTCTTAATGAAGGAATGTTATGGGTTGTTTTTAGGGAATTTGTGCTTCTTTGAGTTCAAAAAATCCTTCTTTTTTTTCCAAAGAAAAAAGTGAACTTTCTATTAAGTAAATAAAAAGTTACAAAGTATATGCCCTATGGAATTCAATAAAACTATATTTTTTTGCCCCGAAGAAGCAAAAAATACATAGAGTTTTCGGGTTTTGAAGAAAAACATAATATGATTCCCTCCCACCCCATATATAAATGACAGATAAATTGCGCCAAAATCGAATCCCAGGCCTCCTCTACAAGAGGAAAACAACCCAAACCAGGAAATGAGAGAGGCCTAAAATCACACATGTTTTACCTTCAAAATATAATCGAAGTTTAGATAGCAGAAAAATAATGAGCCCATAGATGATACCCGAGCCTCCTTTAGAAGAGGAAAAAAACCTGAAACAATGTCTATATCGTATGAGTTTGTTTAGTGCAAATTACCCCATAGAAAGAAAAACCAATAATCTTATGCGAAACCTGTTCTAAAGTTAAAAGAAAGGTTCAGACGGTGACATAACCAAAAAAGAGTTCCAGCAGACACAAAAAGGACGATATGCCCTAAAAATTGAAGTATGAGAAAACATGTTAGGGAGAAAAATGAGGCCATTCCGTGATGTAGATCATTCCTCCTTCGATTTATTTTATGGACCAGACACCCACAACCTACTGTACGCCCTCCTTAGATAGGAGGTCTGTATCCATGTTTCGTTCCCTGTAGATATGACATAGAAAGAGTTCACTAAAATAATGTTTCAAATTCAAAGCTTCTTCTAATAGAGGAAGCAACATATAATTTTTACATCAAAATTCTCCATTAAACCATTTGATGATATTAATATAATCTCCAAAGATCTGGGCCAATCTTACTCATAGATGGATAAGACAACAAAGAATAAATTTTAGGGACTGAAGTTCAGCAAAGTTGTCTGTTCTATATCCCAAAACCACTGAGGCTTTTAATAACTTTCTAGAAGGGAAATGGATTGTGATCCCTGCTCCACATATATTTTGTGGGTCCGAAGCAGCATCAAAATAAGCCCATGGAATATCTCCTCTGATCTATTCGACCCTAACGACCCTCTTTTTTTTATTAGTACTTGGCAAGGGAATATTCTAAAAAATGGAGACCCCTTCCACTGCTAAGAGTTCTGAGGGAAGGACAATGTCCTTGAAGATAACCCTGTTCCTTACAAGCCAAGTGGCCTAGTAGACAATCAACAAAAGCTTTTTCACTCCATCATCCTTTGCTTCATTCCACCAAGTATTCCATTCTTTGTTAATGGATGGCCCTCCCCAGCTTTGAGTGAGATTTAAAAGCCTCAAGGATTCTTCCCAGAGTTTTATGTTTAAGGGGAAATTTAGAAAGAGATTGTGTATTGATTCGTCGTTTCCCTTACACAGAGAGCACCAACAAGGCCCTATCTTACTTATTTTCTGGAGATTGTTCCATGTTAGGACTTTGTTCTTAAGGATGCATTCGAAGAAGAGCCTATATTTCACTGGGCTTTTAAGTTTCCATAACGGTTTGTACCACCACTCAGGAGAAACCCACCCTTTTTGTGACATTATCCAGTTGTAGCCAAACTTGGGGGCATACTTACCAGAGGGAGAGTGGACCCATCTCAGAGAGTCAGGACGCTCATGGAGACGAACATCATATCTCTGCAGTTCCATTATAAACCTCCTCCATTCCTCCCACCGTTGTTCATCTATCTGTAAATCCTCTCCTTATTTCCATGTCAGTCCCCAAACTTTAGATTGACCTACTTACTCAATATGGCATAGTTGTTGATTCCATTTATTTTCAATATGGTTGATCAATTCCCTGGAGAGAGAAAAAGCACCATTGCACCCCACCCAGGGATCCTGCCCAATTCTGACCTGTTCTCCATTCCCTAAATGCCATGCCAGTCCTTGTTCAATGATGTTTATCGATTCTAGCGTAGCTTTTCAAACAATCGAGGCTTGAGAGTGTCTTTTGAATGATGTTCTAAGCCATTATCCAAATGGAGTTAGGTCAATATATTTCATTTTTACAAACGTGGTCCACATATTGTACAAAGAGATTAGCCTCCAACCCAGTTTTGCAGCCAGGGAGGGGGAAAAAGCTCTGAGATCCTTGATGCCCCAACCACCCCACTCCTTTAGCCGTTCCACTTTCTCCCAAGCCACCCAAGGGAGTACCGAGTCCTCCTTTGACCCTGCCCACATTAATCTGCTACATATCCTCCTTATTTTTGAGAGGATTCCTTTAGGCACCCAAGTTAGGGCAGTTCAGTAAACTAAAATTTACAAAACAAGAGACTTAATCAAAACTAACCTTCCTTCCCTAGACAACCATTTCAAGCTCCAGTGATTTATCTTGGATTCAATCTTCGCCACTATCTAGTGTCAGTCCTGAATCCTATAAGAGTCAGGTTTTAAGTAAAACCCTAGGTATTTGAAGCAGTCAAACAAGTTTTTTACTTTGAATGGGAGCTCTTCTGAAATCCTTCCTACTTCCACCCTTGATAAACCTTCAATTGTTACAGAGGATTTTTGACCATTTATACTCAGTCCTATTGCTCTTAGGAACATGTCTAGAATATCTTTAATTTTCTAGATTTAAGGTCTACTACCAGAACTAAACAAAAGGATATCATCAATGAACAACATGTGTGTAATATTGAGATTGATAATGATTTTGGTCCCTTTGAAGTCTCCTCTCCTTCTTGCTTCAGTATCATCTAACTGAGGCCTTCTGCTGCTAAGAGGAAGAGAAGGGGGGAAAGAGGAAACCCTTGGCACAAGTCTCTTTGGCTCTGGAAACAGAGGGTGGCTTCCCCGTTAATCCAAATTTCAAAACTTATATTTGAGATGCAATCCATCACCCAATTTATAAATGAAATCCTGAGCCCCATGTGGGTCAGGAGTAGACGAAGATAAAGCCAGCTTATGCAGTCGTATGCTTTGGATAGATAAATTTTAACAATGAATCACTTTCCGCTACTTTTGAGGCTATGAAGAGTTTCCTAAGCCACTCCAAACGCTTCATGGATTTGTCTTCCATCCAAAAACCCAGACTGATATTCTGAAATGTTCCTAGATAGGACGGGCTTCAAATGAACAATGATCACCTTTGCTATAAATATATAGATACAGTTACATAGAGAAATGGGTCTAAAGTGCTCGAAAGATATTGGGTCCTCCTTCTTGGGGATAGGAGCCAAGAAGGTTGAATTGAAAGGTTGGTAGATAGAGCTTTTGACCCTTGATTCTTCAACCACCCTTGCCAAATCCTCTCCCAAGGTCTTGAAAAAGTGTTGAAAAAATTCCACTGTCCACCAATACGAGCCTGGAATTTTTTCCTTTTGCATTGACTTTAGGATCCCATCAATCTCTTATTTGACACAGGTTTCATAATATTTTCATTTTCCTCCTCCTATGCATAGCAGGGGAAAAACTGCGCCACTCGAATCACCTCCGCAATAGATGCTTCAGTAGGGGATTTAAAAATATTTTTGAAGTGATTGTTTCCCATAAGGGCTAGCTCTTCGAAGGATTTTTTTGTCCTCCCTTCCTCTGAATTCATGCCCCAAATAGTGTTAATATTATTTCTTCCTTTTGAAAAATTCTGAAAGAATTTTGGGTTTTCATCCCCTGCTATCAACAAGATAGCACAAATTTTAAGGCTCCACTACTCTTCCTTTTCCAGTAGGATTTTCCTTCGGTTTGTTTCCAGCAACTTAATTCTATCCCTTTTCTCACTAGTTTAATATCCATCTTCATCTGACTTTTCAAGCCGATCTAACTCCTCTCCCATCTTACGAAGGGTTTCCTCCTCAACCATTCGCTTCTTTTTTTCCCATTCCAAAGAGGCCTTTTTCATTAACTTTAGTTTCTTCATGAAGATGTATCTTTTTTCCTTCCCAACTCCTCATCCCCTGACCTCCAAGTTGATTGAAATAACACATTGTAGGAATCATCCTTCAGCCAAGATGGGTTAAAATTGAAGGGGGATCTTGGCTTCTTATTTGGGACTTTTAGTTATAGAAGAATAGGAAGGTGATCTGAATCTCCGCCTTCCCCTACCCAATTCTTGAACATCGAGATTTTGCTCACCAAGTCCTCTTTTAGAATAAACCTATCCAATATCTACGCCACTCGATCCACTCCAATTCTCCTATTCCTCCCATTTAGGCATGGCTTGATCGGATTAATGGTCGCAAGACTCATCGAGACTATTTTGTTTAAGAAAAATTACGCTAGGGGATTGGCTGGGAAGGGGTTCCCAAACTTACGATGGCGGGGAGGAGAAGTTGGGATATCCTCCGTCTTTAGATTCAAGTTCCGAGTTGTATTCGAAAGGAACTACGTAAATATGAGGGCCATATACATTTCACTATTATTAAAGGCGAACAGAGTTCAAGGGAGAACCTCCTATTCCTAGAGCATGTTACGATCCCCATGTATTTACCTCCTTTATTCTTCCATCTATGATTCCCATTTCCAAACCCCCTAAACTTACTTTTGCATCCAAAGTCTAGAAGGACCACCCCGAAAACATCTTGGACAAGGCTCCCTTTATCTCTTCTCCAACGCCGAACATTTCTTGAAGCATTAAAACATCAGGATCATAGGACTTGACTAAGTCCCTTAGGGTTATTTTTTTGGAGCTATTATCAAAACATATACAATTGAAAGAAAAAATAACCATTTGCAACCATGGTAGGGTGTCAGTGCTGCTCTAAGCACCCTTGAAAGAGAAATTTGTTTCCCATCGGCTATATCAAGTTTGGCTCTTAACTGGGATTTGGAGAGATTTGAATTCCTACCTCTGGATTTTAGAGGGCTAATCGATATGGAATGAGAGCCTAAACCACCCACTCCATCCCTAGGGTGATAGTTTCTTCTCCCTGGGTCTAATATTGTAATGGGGATTCTTAGGGGAAAAGGCCGAAAGAGAGGGACCCTGAGAGCTAGAGGCTATAGGAAGGTGCAAGTTGATCTCAGGGATTGTAGTTATGATACTATCCAAAGCCTCCTATACATATCTAGCATGAAATAAATCCATAATTTCAGGCATGGAGGGACCAAGCCTTGAAAGAGTGCAAAGCGAAGAATTCAACTTAGAATTTAGAGAAAGGATAGGGTCCAGGATTGGCCCCTCCATTCGTGGTGCTAAAGCATCATCTCCACCCTCACTAGGGGGTGGTCGACCCAAATCCTTTGGCTGGGGAGGGTTTTCATTGTTGATGATATCAGTTTGCATGTCCTTATGTTCCTCTGCTTCCTGCTGCACTTTGTCCCCTTCCATCCCTTACATTGCATCCACTCCCTCCTCTATGTTATTCTCCTTTTCCTTACTTTTCCCTACCACCTCGACCTCCATTTTCTGCTTCCTTCATCGCCTGTACCCCAAGGGGCACTCCTTTTCCAGATTCCCATATTTGTGAAAATGGTGACACTAAAAAGGCATCTTCTTGTAATCGATTATCTGTGTGTAGGGTAAGTCATTATATTTCAGGTTGATTTCCTCTACCATACCTTCCTTGGGATTTAGGCTAACCAGGATCCTAGTAGCACTTTTGTCCATCATTTGTTGAAAATACATATCAACTTCCAAAAACTATCCTAGGGTGTTCCCGATGGCCCTAAACACTGACTTCGTCCAGAAAGGGATCGAAAACCTTGCGAGCTTCACCCAAACTAGTGACTCTTCCACCTTTTCTCACTGTGCATCAAATAAAGGGTTCCATTTTTTTGAAGAGAATTGGGTTCTTGCCAAAACTCCAATTGCACCTCAAAAACCATTCTAGCGATTCATTCTTGCTGAATTTGATCATAAACCAACCATGCGCAAGGGTGGATACTTCAACCCGCCGCTCCAGAGCTTCTTTTGAGGCTATAGCAAGCCATTCCTTGATGTATTTGGACATATATTTTCCCCCTTGACTCTGCCCATTCATATGTTTTTAGCCGCATCAATTACCTCATCAATATGAATATCAATGCCTAGCACCAGACTCAGCTTTGACACATTTCTCATAGTTAGCTTAGTTTTCTTTCTCTTACCTCCTGCAACCTTGTTCCCTCCACCTTCCCCAAGCTCCGGTGTAGTTACTTTTGCATTGGGTCCCTTTGAAACGAGCAACCTTGACTGCCCTGCCTCTGAGCTTGGAACCTATGTGAAAGAGGGGATTTCTCCTACCTGACCCTTCCTGCCCCTAGTACATGTAAAACTCGCCTCTTCTTGGCGTACACCCAAAACCCTTTCCTATTCCTCTGCTTGATCCAAAGGAAAAACCCCTTTGAGTTGGTCACTTCTCGTTCCCTCTACTGAACCGAGGCTTTGCAGGAACCTCTTATCAGTTTCCAACCAAGATTCCATTGCCTTGACACCCTGGCTTGGGTAAGGAGGTTCATGCAAGACCATTTCCTTCGTTTGTGACAGGTTTTTATATGCAATTTCACATTCCAAACAAAACCCCCTTACTGGTTTCGAATTCCCTTGAGACTCGACCAGAAAGGAATTCAGACATTCGTTCCCTTTGAACCCACAACTGGCCACAATGTCCTCAAGCCCTCTTGAAAAAACAAGGTTTTTGATACCACATGACGAGAGGGTACTTACTTGGTTTCCTTTCGATTCCTCCACCACTTTCTTCGACAGCGAGGGTGTGAAAATATGGTTCAGTTTCGGGCTTCTGTCCAACGACCAGGCTCCATGGCTTGTACTGAGTAGGATTTCCTCCAACATCTCTAACACTTTTCCTTTCCCCCAAACCTCCCCCGAGCCTCGTGTCTTAGCTCCTGCACGCCCTACTGGATGGATATAATTCTAAATATTCCTCTCTAAAAATTCAAAACCCTATACTGTTAGGATGTCACCTGGCTCGAGATCAAGATCCACAGATTCCCGTTCTCTAACCATGGTTATTTGCACTGTTTGCAGGAAAGACACTTCTCCGGAAAAGGTAAACCCATACAAACACAGAGGGAACGTGCTTTGATTTCTGTAGGGCAGTGAGATTAGGGACAAAAAAAACCTAAACACCATTCTCCTTTGGCCTAAACCCCCGATGCCTCCATCACAATTCTCGATGCCTTTCATGTGGTATCGCGAGCAACCCAAGTGTCCTCCGTACCCTGACACCTTTGCTAGGTGCCTCAGGCTGGAACGTTGCACTAGATTGAAAGCTCTTGGCCTAAGGTGACCTATGTTCGAGTCCGATCGCCATCATTAGGGTTTTTTACCTTCACCATCGCCATCCCTTCTCCTTTGATCTGATCTTCATAATAGATGCAAGTATGGTACCAAAATTCACCATGAGCAGAGGCAACAAATATGATGTGTGACAAAAAATCCTTCTACTTTACCTTAACTAGGAATTCATTGAAATGAAGAATTGCATATTCATTGTTTATGCATTTAGTATAATTTTTTGAGTCGGTCACAATATCATTGAGTTTCATTTTCATAACCCTCTGCGTAAAAAACAACCAAATTAATACAACGCTTAATAAAATTCATCTAGATATTTTTACATCTTCTTGGGCTCTATCCACCAATCTAGTTAATAGGGAGTAATTAACTTTCCAAAGAGACTAAACAAACAAATAACATCTTGTGGTAGGGAAAAAACCAATTGTTGCAGTTTTTCTCTAGGAAGCTCTTCTTAAAAGAGTCAAGCACGAGGTCATGCTGGACCCAGTGGAGTAATCGTACCTAATTCATTGGTAAAGATAGAAGATGTGCACGTATTATAAACAATAAACCTCAGATTAACCATTTTCGAGGAGCCTGGGATCACTTGTTAGTAAACCTCGTATTTACCATGTTGAGGAGCTTTCAAGGGGATTGATATTTGATACTCCACCCTTGCGTGTATATTGGGCCATAGACTGTCCCCCCAGGTTGAATTGTCTTAGTTGGTAACCTTGTTGGTTATAATATTAGTATTTTTCCCAAGGTGACAGTGGAGGGAAACTCACACTGTACCTGGAGCATACGTTGACTAGAATCACTTGGAATTTCTGGAGTGTAGCCTTCACTTTAGGATGGAATAGTGGAGTTACTTGCACTTGAATGTTTCATTAAGAAGGTTTTCAGGGTAACTATTCTGACCGCTAGTGTTCCACATTGATCTTTGTGACGTTGGATTTCATCACTAACTAGTGATTTTATTGTGGAAACATACTGTTTGTGTGTGGATTGCTTCCTATATTTTGTAGTGCGTGTTCATTTGTTTGGTTACTTTTACATACCTTAGGTGTGATTTTTTGAAATTTTTTGATTCGTTTGTTAAAGAAATTAATTGTGGCTGAATTACCGAGACAATCACGTAAAATGCAGAGGAAAATCCCTGAATATACACCTAGTCAATTGGAAAAAATAAAAACTGAAAGGGTTCAAGCATCAGGAGTCAGGTCTTCTAAACAAGGAGAATCATCTATCATAATACATTCTAATTTCGAAGTTAATTGACCTAAAATATTTGAAACAAAAAAAGATCAACCAGAAATTTCTGAAGTAGTCACATTCAAATTTGTCCCTGGTGAGTTTTCAGATACACAACATACTGAACTTGAAATATATGAATCTGAGTTTGATTCCACTTCATCTGAGTTACCTTCGAATGTTATAGCCCCTACTCCTAGCTGTCTTCATTCACCTCGAGTAAAGATTCTCATCACTGAGAATCTTCCTCCTGTCCTTATTATCATTAAAGAAGAAGAAGAGGTTGAAATTCCCTCTCATCAAGTATATTTAGATCTAAGGTATAGTGAACCAATCTACCCTTTACATTTTCCTTTCACTGCTTTTATAATGGATCCTTGGTATCTTCAATTTACCGATTTTTTACATTGTTCTAGTTATGGACATCCACGACACCGAATTCCATTTTACTCTTTACCCAGGTATAGTACATCTAACACGTCTTCTGAAAGCATGTCTACTGATTCATCCATGTTTTCATCTTCTCGAGTTTTTATATGGTGGTCCTTCTGTTCTTGCTGGGTACTAGTCGCTTTCTAGAACTTTTTCAGGATCATCTCCTTCCTTTGAAGCTTCTACTATGCCAAACTAGCTTATTTGAGTCTACCACCCAACCTTTGACTAGAGAGCATATTTATATGTTTTGTGGGAATACCCCTCAAACTAGCTCATCAGGTGGTTACATTCTTCCTGGGGGGAAACAACCTCTTAAAGGGAAACAACCTCTTCAAGGGAAAAATATTTTTCGAGAAGACAACCTTTCACTGGAAATTATCCTACAGTTGTAGGGTAGCTTATTTCTGGTAATTATAATACTTATGGTGCAATGACTCAAATTGGATATGGTTAACCCTATGCGTCACAACCCTCAATGGGAACTCCTTATCAAGGGATGAACACTATATGCAACCCCTTGTTTACTCAACAACCTTTGCAACCTACCTCGAAAATGCCTTATAATCAACCTGCGTAGCCACTTGGACAATTTGGTTACACCCAAGTCCAAAAAATTGTTCAAGGTTCACTTCAAATTAGCCCAAGGGCATCTGTGCCAAGTAGTAAGCAAGATGGGCCGAGTACTCCTAGTAATCATATCCAATATGTTGTGAAAACATCTGTTCAAGAACCAGGTACACCTATCCTAGGAGTTTCCCAAGTTTCTGTTGCTACAACCCTTCAAATGTCAATGTCAACTGTTACACAGGTTATCCCTCATACTATTACCCATCAAACTGGACCTACATTCTAGTCGATTCCTCAAGCATATTTGGGACAACCTAACATAATGACTATGCATACAAGTCAAACTTTTGTAGGTCACCCTGTTCAAGGGAAACCCTTTGTAGGTAAACCTTTTCAAGGGCAACCATTTGCAGGTAAACCTCTTTAGGGTCAACCCCTGGTAGGTCAACCTCTTCAAGGTCAATTTGTTCAAGGTGAGCCATTTCAGGGCCAATTCCAATATGGACAAATCGGACAAAATCCACCTTTCCAGAGTCAACAATACCTTGGTCATACATTTCAGATACTAGCTCAAACCCAATTCAGTATGTATTATCAACAATACCCTCCTCCAGGTACTAGAATTGTCCCTCAGGGTTATCAATTTTCTTAGCAAGACCCTAACAATGATTACCTTTTATAGCAACTTTAGATTTACCAGACTTGTCTCGGCTAACGAATGACCCAATTTACTATCTTCTGTTTTGGCCAACCATGCCTACTAAGTTTCCTAGTGACATTCTGAAGTTTGAAGGAAAGCCAGTAGAGGACCTATCAAACCATGTTATGACTTATCACCTGTGGTGTGCGTCCAACTCTTCAATCGATGATTCCATTCGTTTAATATTTTTTCAAAGAAATTTGATCGACTTAGCTGCGAAGTGGTACATTGAGTTACCTCAAGGATCTTTCAATGATTTAAATGCCTTAGAAATTGATTTCCTTACTCATTTTAAGTTACCAATACGTTATGATAATTGCATGGGAATTTTGACTTCACATAAACGAAGTACATCTACTTACATTTCAGATCAGATCCACGAATGGCGACGTAGACGTTGTGTAGTCAGTTTTCATCCTAGATAAAATTATGGCTAAATGGTTTATCAAATCATTACTCCCTAAGATTACTGAAGATGTAACAAAAGGAGGCGTTGTAACCAAAGAGCAGGTTATCGCTCAAGCCCAATATCTAGAAATTGTTTACACAATCTAGTACTTGGTATGAAAAGATTCCAGATTTACCTCGCCTAGGTCAACTTACTATGACTCCTTACGGTTCTCATGTCGCAAATGGTGTAATTGGTACAATTAACACATTAAAGAGTACAAAGAAACAATCAAAGTGTACTACTCCAACCATAACTTTACTTGATTCACCTAAAGGAGACTTTTCTATAAAAACTTATGCTGAAATCTATGTCGTAGATTCGTCCACTGCCAAAAATAAATCATCCGAGACTTAAAAGAAAGGCAAGGGTAAAAAAATACAAAAAAATTCTCCAAAAGAGAAGGCAAATAAAACCAAACCATCTGACGAAAAAAGGAAACCTCGTTATCCCTATCTTATTTGTGACGAAGATCACTACACAAAAGAGTGTCTGCATCGGGCCGAGGTATCTAATTTTTTCAAAGGTTAGCCCACACTCACTGTTCTTAAATATCCTTTCCTTTTCAAGACAAAAAAATTATTTCCCACAACATATATTCTTCCAATTCATCGAAAAATATCTCGATGATGTGCTCCCAGGTCATGGTTGCAACACGATCTCAAGATTATGGATCTAAGAGTCTTGTAATTGGAAATGAAAGAAGATCATCCAGTCAAGCTCCACAGTCAACTCCTCCTATTGACGAACCATTACACATCAAGAAACCTAGTATTGATTTAGTAATTAAACTGCTTGCCAAAGGTGTACTTCGAAAATCGGATTTCAACCCACATGCGAGAGCCACTCAGAATTACAATATTGTTGAAGATCTGACTATGTCACCTTCAACAATGTCGACCCTTGAAGTGTTCTATCTTTTCTGACCTAGAGGAAGTTACTATTGTCAGCTATTGGAGCGATTGACCTCAAGAATCGAATCCCATCGTATTTGATCTCGTGAACTTTGTACCTAGACTTCTGCAGCAAATGGATTTTCAAATACATGTTTTAGTCAAATATAGTCGAGTTTTATTCACAGTAATTGATGAGGGAGTGTATACGTGCATTATGTCTTTGGCTTGTTGGAAAAACCTTGGTTCTCCACAATAAATCAATCACCGACGATTCTGAAAGCCTTTGATGGAAGATGTTTTTGTCCATTTGGAATTCTCCAGGATTTACCCATAGAGGTAGAAGGAAAAACCATTACACTTGAGGTGGAAGTCGTTGATGCCCCTCTTGACTACAACCTTCTTTTAGGTTAGAATTGGTCTTATTCCATGATAACTGTAGTCTCAGTGGTCTTTCGATTAATAATGTTTCCTCATAAAGGAAATATTGTCAAAATTGATTAGTTATCTTACTACACTTCAGATCCTGCCTCTACGAATAGTACCCCATATGTCAAAAAGTCATTTATCTCTTACGAAGATGTTGGATTAGGACTACTTAAGGATTCCACTCTTATGGGAGCTTTCATCATACCTCCTCCTAAAGTTCCTTGTATTATTTCCAATATCAACATGATTACATCAAGCACAATACCATTTGATGACCCATCTATTGTGCCTTTAGAATACGAGTTAGACTACTACAACAATGAAATGCCTTTGAGTCGATACAAATTAGCATATGTAGTGGTTAAATTTCTTTCTGACCTTTCATCAATCGATACTGATCAAGTGAATGTGACTTAGTACATATTTTTCTGATCCTTTTCAACACTTATTTTCAAGTGATCAAAATATTTGAGAAATTTTGTCATTGGACGAATTACCTTGGGACGATCTTCACCATCACTACTCTTTTTTACCAGACCTCTATAGAGTTGAAAATGCATTTTCAACAATATTTCCAACTGAATATGTTAAACAACCTCAAAATCCATTGTCAATTCTTCATTCATATTCTAAGACAAATTTAGGAAACATTTCAGCAACAATTCCAATTGACATATCAATCAAACTAGGAATAACTGAAAACATTCATATAGGTGCTTCATGTTCAAGTGAAAAAATTAACATGTTCAAAACCCTATTTCAAGAATTCCATGACATCTTTGCCTGGTCTTACGAAGAAATTCCAAGAATTGATCCTAGCATTGTAGTTCACGAAATTAATACATACCTGAATGCTAAACCTATTAGACAAAGACTACATTCAATACATCCACGAAAAGCCGTTGCTATTAAAGATGATGATGTTGAAAAACTACTTCGTGTGGGTTTCATTTATCCTATTCCATTGAACGATTGGGTATCTAACTTAGTTCTGGTGAAAAAGAAACAAATAACTATCAGAGTATGTGTCGATTATAGGGATATCAATAAATCTTGTCCCAAAGACAATTATCCGACCCCTTACATCGATTAAATTGTTGATGATTGTGCCAGAAATGAAATATTTTCATCATGGATGGATTCTTCGGTTACAATCAAATAAACATACTCCCTTTCGATTAGCGCAAAACTATGTTTATCTTTCCATGGAGCACATTTTCCTATTGTAAATTACCTTTTGGATTGAAGAACGTTGGCGCCACTTTTCAAAGGGCCATGTGTTATGCGTTTCACGACATCAAACATATTTTGCAACCCTACTTGGACGACTTACTTGCTCATTCTATGCGTTGGCAAGATCATCCTACACATTTACATGCCATTTTTATACAATGTAGGCATTACAATATCCATTTGAATCCACACAAATGTGTTTTTTATGTACAATCAAGACAATTTCTTGGATTCATTGCTTCTAAGGAAGGAATTCATGTCGACCCTCTGAAGGTTGAGGCTATTGTCAATTTACCTCCTCCTAATCTTTGCCAACTCTAGAGTTTGCAAGGGAAATCAAACTTTTTACGTAGTTTTATCCCTAAATATGCGAAGTTAACTAAAGGTTTCACTCGATTATTAAAAAAATATTTTCCTTTCATTTGGGACAAGCTTGCTGATAAAGCTTTTGATGCACTTAAACACACGTTGACCCATGCACTGTTGTTGCATCTACTTGATTATAATCGAGATTAATTTTTGTATTTAGTTGTATCTGATTCCACCATTGGAATGGTCTTAGTTCAAGAGGATGAATATGGAAATGAATACGTGATTTATTACTTAATTTGGAACCTTACATCGATTGAGATCAAGTATACACGTGGAGAAATTGACCTTGCTTGGATTGTTGTAGCTCCTAGAGACAGCCTAGAGTTGCCATAGACCAGTGCCTAGGACATCTTATATAGTAGAGAGTCAAGACCATTTAATAAGGATAATCTCAGCAGCACTAGGCTCTCATACTATTTCTTTACAGATGGGAGAATCATATTTAAATGGTACCAAATACTTCAGAAGCTCAACGCAGAAGGAACCGTAATGAATGGTCAAGATGTTAAGCTCCAATATAAATACATAAGACAATTCCAAGACGATTCCCCATTTGTAACAAAATTTGGTTAATACTTCGAGTAGATGATTGAGGAACGATCTCACGAGAATGTAGAAGAAAGAGGATATTAACTGTTAATAAGACAATATTCAGAAACATATGCTAACATGTGGTTGGATTAAGCAATTAAGAATCCACACACGATAACAACGTTTTTAAATAACACCTCATATCAGCCAATATAGTAGAAATGTGGATGAATAAAAAACGGGACAACATATTACACCTGAGCCATATTTAAAGTGTCAAGAAAACCAATGATGTAAGTGTACACAAGGATAAATTCGTATCAGAAGCAACAGACTACTCGGATTCCAGAATGTAATACCAGATATATGGATGTAAGCGAAATGAATAACTACACTACAACACACAAGAGAGGATTACACACTGTAAAGAACCAAAACCAGAATCCTTATCAAAGACAAAACTCCTTTTCATTGAGGCCCTACAGGCTCTTTGCATTCATATTTGAACTTTCACAAAAATTGCATACAAGAAGCTCTTACACAGTCAATTCTTCAGAAAGTTTGGAACCTTGTTTTCTCCTTTTTTCTACCTTATATAGGCTTCTTTTCCTCTTAGCGAGAAGATATTTTCTTGGGAAAAATATCTTCTTCGCATAACAAAATTTGTTACATGTCATTTTCAAAACCACAAAATTCATGATGGGGAATCAAGCCTCCCACCATGTATAATTAGGCCCTCGGCCGTTTTCTTCTTTAAAACAGAAATTTAAACAACAGTTCAGTGAAAACGTAAAATGCAGGAGTGGAAAGAACAACCCACTCAAAAACTTAAAAAGAAATAAACTGAGTAAAAGTAAAATAGGCCGTTAAGGCCACATCATGAGTTGACAAAAAAATCACAGGCGAGGCTGCGTTGAAGCAGTTGCTGATTCAGGCAGAGGCACGTTTGCGGACGAACTGGCATGCTGACTCATAAACTGCGCGCATCTCTGCTGACTCTCCGCAGCTGGCTCGGGCATCGCTGAGAACCCCTCCACCTCGATGAAGGCTTCGGTGAGAGCGTGGAAACCTGCCCCAGTAGGAAGCTTGTGCTTAATCAAGTGAAGGAGGTTGAACTCTTTTCGGAGGGTCGAAACAATCGTGTCAGCTTTGAGTTGAGTTGCTTTTCCCATCTGAAGGTCAGTTCGGTCTCTTTTTGTTTGCAAGCGTGCTGTGTATTGGGCCAGAGGCAAGAGCACGGCAGGGGCGGTCGGGTCCCAGCAGGAAGGGAGTCCGGCTGTCATGATTTCGTCCCATACCTCGTCGAACCGTCCGACACTGTCGACCACCTGTTGAAGGGCTCTTGAAGCTGCTACTCGGGCCATTTCTTTGTTGATAATCTTGCGACACTCGATGGCCTCTGTGAATCGGCTAGGGATACCGTGCTTATCCATGTCGTTTGATCCCAGCTCGTTAAGGAACGAAATGTACTCTCTGGCGTGTTGGGCCCTGTTAGACAGATCGAGGTCTGCCTCCTGCAGCTTCCTACTGAGATAGGGAATAGCAGACTTATGCTCCCCTATCATCCCCAAAAATTCCTATTGCTCGGTTACTGCTGAGGTTATGTCTGACGGTTGACCAGATTATGCTTCTAGCCTCGAGAAGGGTGAGATTTCCCTTTGCTCGGCTTCTCATGTCGGCAATGGTTTTCTGTTGATCTGCCGTGGTCTTCCTCTCTTGCTCTATTTCCTTCTGCAGCCCCTCGACTGTTCTGGTGTTTTCGGCCAGGGAGTTCTCCAGGTGCACGATCCTTTGCCTGGTCGTAGACGGTTGCTTTTCCAGTATCTCGATCTCGGCTCTTGCCGCGGACAGTTGTGCTGGCAATGAGCTAGTTCCACTTGACGCCTCAGTTGACTGGCAGCTGTGCGAGTCTCATCTAGCTTGTAGCTCTGTTGCCTTGTCTTGTAACACGTTGATTTTTTCGGCCATCTTCTCTTTCTCCTCCCTTTCTTTTGATAGCCTGGTGGACAGCTCTGCTTTCTCCTTCTCCATCTGTACCAATTCAGCCGTTTGGACATGATGAGCGGCCGGTATACGGGCCTGTCTTTTTGCTGATGCAACCTCCTTCTGCAGCTGATCAATGAGAGCTTCATGTGCATTTGTTCCCCCATCATCTTGATTCTTGATCTGGTCCTGGAGAACACGCAGCTGGTGTGCTCTGGAACGGCAGCTAACTTGTTCGGCTACCAGGGTCTCCCTCAGCTGGTCATGTTTCTGTTCTAACTTCTTTAGCGCGAGGGTGAGCTGCATTAATTTATCTTTCATCATGTCGCATACCATTTAGAACAGGTTGCACATGTCGTTGGCTGGTACCTTCCTCATGTCAATGGAAAATTCGAGCACCCGATAGCTGGGAACATTAGAATTGGGATCCAGGAGAGCTTCTTCCATAGACAATACTAGGCTTTCAGTGTCCGCGTTGATGGAGGCGGAGAGCCCGGTATGATACTTTTCAACAGATCCCCCTAGTTCAGCTTTGTACTTGTCGCGGATCACTCCATTCGCCTTCTCCCTTTCACCTGCCCTAGGCGAAGTATGCTCAATGATAGCCTGTGTGACCTCTGTGAAATCAGAGGAAGTGGCGCTGTCTCTTAACACTATTATCCCGGCCTTGCCTTTATCAAATTCGCCGAACTTCGTGAAGGGTTCCAGTAATTGCTCCTCCCCTATGACTTCCGCCTCACTGGTGGTCATCCTTTGTCTTTTGGGAGGGGGCGCTGCTCCTGCGGTACCTGCTTCTTCTCCACCTGTGCCTCTGTTGACATCCTCCTCCTTCCCTGTAGCAGATGAGTCTGTCTCCATCTGCGAAAACAAGGGCCAAATTTCGAGGTTAGCCCTCCATTCCATAAATGGCCTCGGCTCATGTATGTAGGGTGTAGACCTGTTCCTTTTCCTTTTGTTTGAAATAATTTCTCGCGGGTCATAGGCCCAGCTCTTCCCCAGCCTTAGGTCCATATCTTGCAGCATTTTCTCAACGATCAGGAGGGCATGTCTCGAGTTTACCACGAAGGGGACGATTTCAATGGGAAGCCTTAGGATGTAGCCCTTCTTAGCAGGAACAAAATGGATTCGGTCGGCCTTGAGGGCTTGCTGGATGTACTTGAGTGAATAAACTCATCGGAGAGGGAACACCGACAACTGGTATGGGGCGACTTCGGCTCCATAGACCCGAATTTCGGTGCAGTCCTCGAAAAGAAACCAATCTCCAGTACTCTGGTATTTTCCGGCTTGCAGCCAGCCTTTCATTTCTGGGAAGACCCTAGGGGAAGGCGAGTCATGAATAATGGTATAGGAAATAGACATGAAAGTGTTCACAAAGTTAGCATAACCCTCTCCCTTAGGTAGTTGACGCACAGAGAAATTCCAGTTGAAGACTGGTCTGGGTTTGGAATTCTCAGGGTAAACTTTGTCTAACCCCAAACGGTCAAACTTATCGGCGTGCTGGAACAAGAAGAGGTAAAAAACCATTGGAAAAAAAAGAAACTGACGGGTTTGTGAGAGCTCTTGGAATTGGGTTTGAATGGCGGAGGAGAGGAAAGAAGGAATGTCTAAAACTACCCCTTTTTGGGACATGAGCCATAAGAAATGAATGCACACTGCGTAAATGTCTTCCGGGCTCCCTACCCGCAAGAGGCTAGCGATCAGAGAGAGAATGGGTCAAACCTCTTCAGTGAACAGACTTAATGAAAACGGCTCAAATGCAGGAAGATTAGTTGCATGGTCGATGGTTATAGAAGAAATGAAGGCTTGTCGGGCTTCCCGTGGCTGTTTGATGAACTGGGCTGCCAAGGCTGCATCCTTGAAACTAACATATGCATCACTGGTAGGGAAGCGGAGGGCGTGTTTGATAACATCGGGAGAAAGGGAAAGAACCCTATTCCCCTAAGGGGAAATGAAGGTGCCTCGATGCACATCGAAGACATCTCGGAGCCAGGTGATGAAATCAACCACAGAATGGACCTGAGGGGTGATTTGGTGGTATAGGCCCGACACGATTACCCGGTAACGGTCTGTGTTCTTGAGATGGTGACTGAAAATCAAGGGTTTGATGTTGTGTATGTCGAATGGGTATTTAGGGTCGCAGATACCAGCTTGCAAGTCATAGAGAGGATCGAAACCAGGGGGATTCCTAGATTCACGGACCTGGGGGGTTTCGGGCTCATTCTTCTTTGGCGTTACCTTTCCCATGGCTGACATTCAAGAATTCGAAAAAGTGAAAGGAAAACAGAGGGAGAATGGGTAATGGAATACCTGAATGGAAGGTGAATCTGCTCGGGAAAGCGACGCAGGGAACTCTGACAATGATTGGGGTAGACCAGACGTTCTTTGCTACTTGGTATACGCCGTAGACGGGAACCTGCGACCTTTTACTGGAGTGAAATACGGAGGGAATGTTATCTCTGGACTGGGAAATTCGAGATAAAAAGACGAATGGGTAAAACGAATGAAGGCAAGTGTCCTAAGGACACTGACAGTGAGGCACGCGGCGCATAGGGATTGGGTATGTCAGAGTACAGGTGGGCGCCTCGTGCCGGGTTTAAGGCTGGTACGGGTCTCGGTACCAGCTGACCTAATGAACTTTACCTTACCTTTTTACCATATGCGCTGTATAGTTTCTGAAACATATGAGCTCTTATACCGGCTGAAAACATACACTACCCACCGTGAGGGTCCACTTTTCGTTCCGCCATGTCACCACATCACGCGGCATGCTCCTACTACCCCCTTCTAACGTTGAGTCCCCACCATGCTACATGTCACAATTCCGCGGGGGTATGGATCCCTTCCTTCCCCCGCTGCTCGACCCCCTCGGAATTTTCCCACGTGCGTCCTTGCGTGGCGGCAACTTCTTTTAGTACATAGGTTTTACGTTCATTGCAGCGTTTCATTGCCTTTTATATCTCCCGTTAGCCTTTTGGCTTTACACTTCATCCTTTTGTGTTAATTCCCCATCGACTTTAATGCACGTGGCTTTCATTTCCTTTTCTCCTTTCGACCCACTTTTGAAATATTTTGCCCTTTGATATAAAATTTAATACATGGCTTGTCCATCCTTTAATACATCCGTGACTAATGTTAAAGATTGAACAAAAACAATTGTTCGAGTTGTCAAAAGATTCTGTCACTACATACTATTACACAAAATGACCTTTATATCTAACTGCAACCCTATGATGTACATTTTGACTAAAAAAATAATAGGGGGAAAATACTCGAAGTGGATAGTTATCCTAAAAGAGTTCGATTTGGAATTTGAAAAATCAAAATCCAAGAAATCACTAGTCTTTGTGGAGCTTATGTGTGACTTTCCCTACATTGAATCTAAAACTGTGGCAAAAAATCATCTTTCCGATGGATCTATGTTTCTGATCAACACTTTGGATCCTTGATATGGAGATATCATTATATATCTTCAAACCCAAACTTTTCGTCATGAAATTTCATGATTTGATTGACATAGGATTTGGTACAAATCTAAACAATATAACATTGTTGGCGACACTCTTACCGTTGTAGTGCCGATTTTGTCTTTCAATGTTGTTTAACTCATGAATAAGCCGAAAGGGTTTTAAATGACTGCCATTCTAGAGCAAGGGGTGGTCATATTTCTAGGTTTTCCACAACCCAAAAGATATTGCACGCTTGCTATTTCTGGCCATCACTCTTCAAATATTGTATCCTTATGGTTAGAAAATGTCACAATTGTCAAAATCTTGATCAAAAGATGCGCGCACCTCCCAATCCTCTTCACCCAATCATAGCTATCGGTCCATTTGAAAAATGGGGCATCAATTTAATTACATGTAACGCTCACTTAGCCTGGGGGCATGGGTATATTATTCTTGATGTAGATTATTTTAACAAATGGGCCAAGGTGATGCCTACATTTAAGGTCGACGAAGAAACTGGAACTATTTTCATATTCAATCATGTGATTTCTAGGTTCGGAGTCCCTCAAGCCATTGTTATGGATCATGGTATCCATTTACGAAACATTATGATGACCGAACTTTCTGCTCTGTTCAGCATACGCCATGATAATTCCACACCTTCTTACCCACAGACGAATGGTTTGGTTGAGATTGTAAACAAAGTTTTAACCATTGTGATTAAAAATATTATAGGAAGTCATAAATCAAATTGGCACACCATTCTTTTCTCAGCATTGTGGGCATACAGTACCTCCACAATTTTTTTACAGGGTTTAATCCTTTTCAAATCGTTTACAGTTTGGAAGTTGTTTTACCCATTAAATGTGAAATTCCATCGCTAAAACTAGCCATTGAGTTATTACCAGTTACCTCTGAAGAGGAAGAGCACTTCTTATACTTAGCACAATTAGATAAGACTCGTCGCACCGCTATATTAGATTTTAAGCTCATAAAAAACATGTTAAGGCACAATATGATCAAAGAATTAACCCTCATGTCTATTCAGAAGGTGATATAGTCTTAGTATAAAATCAAGCTCACGATAAGCTAGGCGCTAGTAAATTTTAACCAATGTGGCATGACCCTTACATTGCTAAGCATATGCTTGCAAAAGGGGCCTATGAATTAGTTGATTATGACGATGTCTCTTTAGATAAGCCTAGAAATGGTATTTATCTGAAGAGATATTACGCATGATTTATATTGTGGAGATATTCATTTTACATTAGTTACATTTTTACTTAAAGTGTGCCTTAGATTAGTTATTTCTACTACTTTTTCTGCTCATCTTGATTACTCTTGATATTTTAGATGTTGACATTCCCTCAGACTTACATTGGCTTTGCTGATGGTGCCTATCGTAGTACAAAAAACCTATCTTCCACTGCTTGGGTTATCTATTCACCCACTGATGAGTTAGTTTCTATTCATGGGGTTTGCCTCGGTAAAAAATAAACAATATTGCAGTGTATAGCGTAGTCATTGAGCTATTATCTGATGCCATTGCATTTGGAATTCAACATTTTTTTGTTAGGTTAGATTCGCAACTCATTGTATTACATTTAAACGATGTTTATGCAATCATAAATCCATTATTGTTAAGAATGTTTTTAAGGGTCCGTTTCTTGGAAAGACAGTTTGATTACATTGAATATCAACACATTTCGAGAAATTTAAACATGTTAGCTGATGCATTGGCTAATCAAGTTTTAAATACACATTTGAAACATTGAACGTAAATCAAAACAATATTCAATCCATATTAAACAAGATAATTAGAGACAAAAATTAGTAATCATCATTAGGTTAAAATAGTTGTTTATCCCAGTTTGTCAAAAAATATACATCATCTATGATCTTAGTTCTCACCGTATGATATAAATATATTGATACAAAAAAAAAACAAAAATTCCATCTAAAATGACAAACAATTATTTGTGATGATGATCATGATAGCAGAGTATAGCACGTACCACTCGACATAGGTATCGTCTAAATGGACTAGGAACCCCAATCACATGCCTCTGGTATTAGAGAGGAAAATCATCTGTCCCAGTCTCTGGGATATCTATGGATAGCCTCTCTAGATTATGTTTTAATTCTATGAGGGCTTTAGCTACATCAATCTGTAGTGAAACTACTACTATGGGTTGTGCTCCTCATCTATCAAATCGACGAAGCACTGCTGGTCGTACTGAGCCTACATATGTGTTAATTTTTTATTATTATCAATATTGGATGATAAAAAATCAAATAAAACTTATAAAAAATAAAAACTCAAAATGAAACTTTTTACCGGACTCATCCCACTATGCTCCAGGTGGGAGTGTTGTACTAGGGTCATCCCTGAAATCCACCCCTGCATAGGGGAAGTCCTCGATCATGAAAATATGGCTTCTCAGCCATATGAAGAACTGAGGTGTGTATCATACAATAGGACCGCCATCACCGCCATGACCAGCCATCAACGAAGCCCATCGTAACATGCGGGAATATCTCGGTCTCGTAGGATCCACTAATTTTTGCTATGGTACGAGGAGTGGAATCCTCTCTAAAGAAAAAGATATAAGAATGACACCGTAGCCGAAATTCTTCAAATTTCCATTCTTCGCTCGAGTGAGTTGTCGTTTCATGTTGACAACTAATCCTTCACACCAGTTGAATATTGTTCCCTCAGAACATTCAACAACTTTTTGCATTTGTTCTTTGGTGGCCACATGGGGGGCCACGCTGCCACATAATCTAGTAACTGTGAAAGAAATAATCTTAATATCAAGTTGGTTGATAGTTTTTATATCGATTTGACCATATTTCAGTTGCGAATCCTGAGTGCAATATTGCATCATATAGGAAGTAGTGGGTTGCCCTCCTAGCCATGTGCTAAACAATGAAATGTATCGTCACCTATAGGGAAAACAATGAGGCAATAAATATCCTCTGCATCAATGATGAGCCTATGATCTCCAATGATAAAGCACTGTTCCTGGATATCCCAGGCATTTACCAACCAGGTCATCACCTTTACTTGGGCTGAAATTCCCTGTATGGAATATAATTTGTATAGTCCACAATTATTTAAAGCCCGAAGCGATTCTGGGCTATCAATTCATGTGTTTCATGCTCACGTTCTCTCCACTTGAGCATGGTTGTTTCAATTTTCCTGCAAATAATCATTAAAAAACATTAGAAATATTTTGGAAGTACTTAGAGAAATTTTGATGGAAAGAAAACCATTTTTTAAAAACCCCACGAAGCCTGCGTGGGTTTTATTTGTACACAATGCATTCTTGCACAAGTTCAGTATAGAAAAACCACGCTGGAACAATAATTTTCTGTGTTAAAAATTATCGGGGTGCGTAGGCTCGATAAGGAATACTTGCGCACCCTAGAGGGAAGTTTCCAAAAATGTATTTTCTCCAAAAAAATAATCTTAAATCCTAAAATGAAAAATAAAATAGATATATTGTAAGAAAACGGAGTGATTAAATACCTAGAACTGATGGTTCGTGAAATGGTCCATCGGTTTTCCAAATATCAGCTTCGAAAGTTCTGTGGTAAAAACCCTTTTTTTACTGCTCTAGAAATAAAATGGTGAAAATGACTTGTTGTTTTCAATTTTTATAAGCTTTATGAATAAAATAATATTATTTTATTCTTTTGACCTTTAGAAGTTCAAATTTTCAATATTTTTACCATAATTGAGAACAAATTATTGTAATTTTTGAGTTTTCTGTGCAGAGAACAGGTTCTGTTTAAAAACAAATCATTTTGACGATATAGTGAACTTTTATCACTTTTTCGGACTCTCGAAAAACATGAAAAAGCAAAACCATGGAATTCTCTTTTAAGACCTTTTCAGACTCTCTAAACATGAAAATATGGCTGAGCACTTGACTATTCGAACTTGTTAAAATAAATGAACTGTTGTCTACTCAGTATATGTTTACCTTTTTTTGGACTAAACTAGACTAATTATGAAAAATATATAAGTTGACTAAGAATGGTCATTAGAGTTCTCTCCTACATTATTTTATCCTTTTTTGGGTTTGAGAGACTAAATTTATGAAAAAGAACACTATGGAGTTTACGTATGTTTTTCTTTTGACTCCCTATAACTGAAAAACAAGTTAATCCTATGGTGGACCACGTTAAAATTAAACGAGTGGACACAGTTGATCCACCGTGGGACCAAATGTATAAAAGCAAAACCATGGAATTCTCTTTTAAGACCTTTTCAGACTCTCTAAACATGAAAATATGGCTGAGCACTTGACTATTCGAACTTGTTAAAATAAATGAACTGTTGTCTACTCAGTATATGTTTACCTTTTTTTGGACTAAACTAGACTAATTATGAAAAATATATAAGTTGACTAAGAATGGTCATTAGAGTTCTCTCCTACATTATTTTATCCTTTTTTGGGTTTGAGAGACTAAATTTATGAAAAAGAACACTATGGAGTTTACGTATGTTTTTCTTTTGACTCCCTATAACTGAAAAACACCGAGTTAATCCTATGGTGGATTCGTTAAAATTAAACAGTACAGGACCCGTTGATCACAGCGGGACCAAACCACTCCTCTCTAGGGTTCGTTAAAATTACTAAGATGGACTCATCTGAAGGATGAGCTTACACAACAAGAAAAAATTATCCTCCTCAAGTTTGAAAAAAATAAAGAGGTACTTGCCAGTAATGGTGGGGGAAAAATTGAGAAAAATAATCCATCTTTTATACTTGTTTTAGAAGAAGTGTGTCACTCTTGAACACGACACTTTGTCACACTCGTGTCTGGGTTGGGTAATCCTTTTGCCTTATAGTTAATCGAACCTCATTGAAAGTATTCAGCTGGTTTTGGGTATTATCTTTAAGTCAAATTCTTCCAATTCATTTACAATGTCATTATGTGTTCAAGAGAAAGTTCAACTTAAACTCATTTTTTATTTCAAGTATTTGTCTCCATTCACGTTGACCATCCCTGAGTTAATCCTTGCAAAATATTTCTTCAAAACTTGAAATAATGGTTTCATGTCGTAGGCCCTCCTGTGACAGATCACTTCCTATCAACTTCAACTCATTATCTAGGAAGTTGATCCATAAATCTTATCAGTACCTTGAAATCTGCATGCCTTAATGGCAAGTTTCTCGCCTTCGATGACATGTTTTCATCATTGGCCTTAGATCGAACGACTCTATGAGTGTTCGAATGAAAATCATTCATTCACATTTCATAGATTGTATTGAGGTAGTTTGAGATCCATTGTCATTATTGGCGGTTTCTCTCACACTTATTAACGATTTTCATCATTGACCAGTAATAAAGTGGTTTCTACCATGTTCGATTTCGAAACAATCAATCGCATGGTTGGATTCGTACTAGTTCGAGAAATGGAGATCAAGACCCTGGATCTAGTTTCAACTATCCAAGTTGTGAGGATTTATGTATTCATGTTTCAGTAGAATAATTCTTAACAAATGGTTCCGTCCACACTGTGTTTACTATTGATGTAATTCCAGGTCACTTCTGTACCAGCATATATAGTTATTTTTTCTCTAAGTATGAGGATTTCTACCTCAGTGATGATTATATATTTGCATTGAATGTTTCTTACATGTTTTCGACCGATGTCTCTGATCCAATCCTTGGTGTGATAAAGCACTTCATTCTTTTGAAATATTTTCTCAGACTTCGCACTTGAGGGGAAATATGTTACATGTCATTTTGTCACCATGGCATTTGACGGTCAATATGGATCTATCACCATCCATATTCATGCTTCCTTAGAATTAAAACATTCACATTCCTTAACCAAGTCTTGGAAATGGGGAAAATAGCTCTTAAATACTCTTAAACATGGTCTGCCCACTTTTTGTGGTCACTTCCTGTGTATGCGCGGATATTACTAAGCTTCCATGTGGACTTATGTGCTATATTTCCTGTTAAATCATGCACATCCCATTTAAAGTAAAGTAAAGGCGAAAAGTAACTTCTAGAAGCATAGTTGGGTGCATATTCATCCAACTAAAATCCTCTGAGTCACGCTAGTTCAAGCTAAATTCCTCCAATCATGGAGCTTATCCCCTTGGATCAAGGAACCATAATCCCCTCATTTGTGGATCACACCCCTCTATTGGTGGATCTGAAACCTCCTAAGTTTATACTATGCTGAAAATTTAGAGTTAAGGGTCCACTTATGATAATCTTATGCTGGTCATTTTAGAGTGGAAAGCTTGTTAAAACAAGGAGGAATATTGGGAAGGCATACGGGAGGAATCTATACGAAATCAAGGTTTGGTTGTAAGATTTCTATTTGTATTCCTGAATAATGCATTTGGATACTTTTTCTCATTGTGCTGTTTTCAGATTCATTAAAACAATTACAATTCTTAGTCTCCTTGATCATTAAGTTAAGCTAGTATTTGGATTATTACATACTGCAGATGCTTTTGATTCTTTGCATGTTTGTGATTGCAGGTTTCTTCTTAGCATTGAAGGACTTCTTCAGGACAAAAGGCAAGGTCTTCATCAAACATCTCATTGAAAGGTAAGATCATTATTCTCTCTTTTCTAGTTTTGATAATATGAATGCTAATAGCTTAGGGGAAGATATATTCTTATGTCTATTTGTTTATAGTTATCTGTTGGGATACTAGGGAGATCACTATTGTACACAAGAGGAATTTATCCAGGGTAAAATAACTTAAGGGTTATTCAGTTAGAGAGAGAAATAATGGCAAAAACAATTATGATAATACCTAAATTAATCACTCGAAAGTATGGCTGATCCAAACACTCGAACAAGCTGCCCTTGGAGGTTTCTATGCAGCCTCTACGTAGGCATTGCGTAGCCTCCTCTTGGCACTACGTCACCCGATATGTGGATCGATCTGACCCCCGAAATTACAGATCTTAGCCTCCCAATCTTGTTAGGATATTTTGACACATAGGAAATAATTAAGTATAACTTGTTCTAGCGTAAAGTTAGGTAAAATGTGTTTCTTTAGTATGCACTTTTGTAACTTATAATATGATGGTCATGATATGTAGTGATTCGACTGCTTGTTCTCTCCTCGGTATTACCGACACTTGATCCATGGCTTAACACCTGATTAGTCCATGATCTCTATTTAAAGAGCATGTAGGGTCATTTGTCCGATGACCGTTTATGAGAGAATATTATGCAAATTTTCTTTCTTTAGATTAATAAATTTTCTGAAGTGGTCGCATTGGCTCAGGGCATGGATTGTGTCCCCCTTTGAGGGATTTTAACCATGTCAAATACTGGTGTATTGATCTATGATCTATTTGTGAGCAGTGATCTTTGGTGTTTGATCTAAAGAACTTATCTTGTAAATTCCTACATGGTATCAGAGTTGTTTGAGGGTTGCATCCATTTTTGATCCAAATCCGAAGCCGGTTTTGACTGGATGCGACTGTCGTTTTCCAGATCTACTGTTTCTGAACACTTTCGGTCCGAGAGAAATGCTTTGTTCTGTCCGGAGCCTATGTTCTAGTGAGTAACCCATTTTTGTTTCTTGCGAAAAGGTTTCCAGTTACCCTAGCTATGTCATTTTAGATCTAGAGGTATAGAGTATTTTTTTCAGTTATATTTATGTATTTTTTTCAGTTATATTTATTTATCCCTTTGTTTATTTCGGTTTCTAGTCATTTTTTTAGTATTACCAGTTCTATACCTTCTTCTCTATGTATTCTCTTTGCTCTATGCTATGTTCAATTTGGCAAACCCGAAATAGAAAGACGAGATTTTTCTCCTATGTATGATCTTTCCCTGTGACTTTGTACGTTCTAGGTAAATCATAAAGCTTGAGAAAAATATTAATTTTCTGGGCAGACTAAATTGAAATCATCCTTGCATTTTTTTTTTTTTTTTTGCGTGGTTTTTTTTACATACACCACAGAAGAGCGAAAAAATAAAAAAATAAAAATAAAAATAAAAAAAAAAAAAAAAAAAAAAAAAAAAAACTTCCTCCTTTCTAACAACTACTAAATCTTTTAACTAGCTCACTTGGCCTACAGTTACTTTAGGAGAATAGAGGTCTTGGGTTCAAGTCTTTTTGTGAAGTTATTTTTTCAGAAAGATTTTTGTTAAGATACTTTTTCTAAAACAAATTTTTTTTCAAGTTAGTTAAAAAAAGGGCTTTTTGTCAAGTTATTTTAAAAAAAAACACATGTGACTTATGTTTTAAAGTTACTTTATGTAATAGTGTTTCTCACTCATTATAAAAAGCGAGTCACTTACAGTCTAAATTCACTTTATATTTTATTTAAGTTATAGTCTACTTGGTCATTAGTTCACAAAGTAACACTATAAAAAGTGATTCTCACTTATTTATAAAAGTGCGTCACATAAAGTAGTATTTAAAAAAAAAAAAGTGAGCTTATTATATTAAGTTTGGAAGGAAGCTGGGAGAATTAGAACTTAAAAAAAATACAACTTCATCATCAATTTTTTCCAACTATCGTATGGCTACTTATCTACTACATTTTAAAAAACATAACTTCTTACAAGCTAAATAAAGTTTGAGGAAGCCCAGTTTTTTTAACCAGCCTAATTTTTTGAGATATTTCAATTAGAGCAGTTAGTTTCAAACTTTAAAGCTTTAGTTTTAAAAACTAGAAAGTACATGTTCGGTTATTCTTAACAACACCAATTATTTCCAATGGATATCCTACATAGTAGACTTACTTAGAAGTAAAGGGATTTATAGAATAGCCTCAGGAATAGAATCTAAATCTATCGATGAACATAAAAAGGCTAAATGGGAAAATAAAAAAGATCAAGAACGGGGGTTGATAGGAATGTCCATTGCTCAACATATTAGATTTCATTTCCAAGAAATTGAATCCCCTGATGAAACTATGAAAAATCTAAATATTTTTTTTGGCATTCAAAATGAAATCAAAGCCCACCTGCTTGAAAATGAGTTGTTTACTTTGGACCCCAATAATTTCTTCTCTAATGAATATTTTTTTTCGAAATTAAAGACCCTTAAACTTCTCTTAGAAGGTTGTAAGGTCAAAAATGAAGATGGTAGTCTTATCTATTCCATTCTTGCTAAGTTAGGCCATGCATACTCTGTATTTTTTTCCATTAGAGAAGCTGTAATTTCTCAAGGAAAACCCTACATATCCCCCTCTTTTGATCCCTTTTGCGATTATTTGATAAGAGAAAAAGAAAAAATTCTAATACCTTGGTCTTATTAATACTAGAAACTCTTCTAACAAAGCCCTAGCAACCCAGCGGCAATCAAATCCAAATAATCCTAAGAAGAAACATCCTAAAAATAATGGTCCTAAACAAAACAAGGGTCTTAATCACTCCCAGCCACAAACTGGAAAAAATAAATAAAAAATCAAGAAACTGATAAGGAAAATTTAAAAAAAGGAAACAATACATATAGACATTGCGACTTTTGTAATCGTGATGGCCACATAGAGTCAAAATGTTTTAAGAAGATGGAAGCCTTGGAAGCAGCAATGAATAAGAACAACATCCATTTGGAGAAGTCTTAAACTTCATCTTCGAGAATGGAACTTTCTGCATGTGTTTTTCAAGCATCAAGATCTAGTTATGCATTGAATCTATATTATTCTTCTCATTCTCATGAGTGGCTCATTGATTCTGGAGCCTCTTACCACATGGAAAAAAATAAAGCCATGTTTTCTTATTTAAATTATTGTAACACCAAAAATATTTATGTTGGTGATGATAGATATCTTAGTGTTGTAGGGTCTAAAACCATTCATTTAGATAATGATCAGTTTAATGATGTATTATGTGTGCCTACCTTGTCCTGCAACCTTCTATATTTTTATCAAATAACTCATTCACGTGAAGGAAAAACCGTATAAATATCACCTTATGATGTTGTAATTAAGGACCTAAGAGATCCTAGACATATTTTCGCTGCTGACATTGTTGATGATTCCACAAAGTTGTATAATTTTGACAAATTTGGGACATCAAGTCTTCCCTCCATTTTTTTCTCATAATGATGAAGTGAGCAAAATTTGGCATGGGCGATTTAGTCACTTAAACTATCGTTTTCTTCAAACTCTATGTAAATAGAATATGGTGACAGGTCTTCCTATGGTATCTTGCTGAGATGGTGTTTGTTGCAGTTGTGTACTTGGAAAACATCATCGGGATAGTTTTAAAAAGCGTTCCTATTGGCACGCTTCAGCCCCTTTGCAGTTTGTGCACAATGATTTATGTGGTCCACTTCTAGTTGTTTCTTTCTCTAGATACAAATAATTCTTAACTTTAATTGATGATTTTTCTAGACGCTCTTAGGTATACTTCTTAAAACTCAAGAATGAATTTTTTAACATGTTCTTGGCCTTTAAGGCCATTGTTGAGAAATAATCTGGACATCAAATTCTTAAGTTAAGATATGACAATGGAGGATAAGATGTTAAATTTTTTTTTATCAACTTTTGTAATGAGCATGGCATTTAATTGAAACATACAATTCCGTATACTCCACAACAAAATGGTGTAGCCGAAAGGAAGAATCACACTATAAAAGAAATGGCTAATTGTATGCTTCAATTTAAAGGACTTAGTCTTAATTTCTGGGAAGAAGTAATTAACTATGAAAATTACATAGTAAATCGCACTCCTACTAAGTTTTTAAGGAACATCACTCCAGAAGAAGCCTAGAGCTCAATCAAACTAGATGTAAGTCACTTTCGTGTTTTTGGAAGTGAACCTTGGGCCCATATTCCAGATGAGAAACATAAAGCCTTAGAACCTAAGAGTGAAAAATGTATTTGTGCTAGATATTATGAAGATGTAAAACGATATTAAATTTTCAGCCCAAATCCAAAAATGTAATCATTAGAAGAGATGTAAAATTTGATGAAACTATATCGGCCTACAAGCCTAGTTCGGTTGGTGTGCCACCTTTGGCCTGTGAGCCTGATTCTACATATGTGCCACCTCTCTCTATATATTCTACTTCTAACATCATTACTTCTACTTTGGATGATGAAATAAAGGATTAAAATCCTCCTCCACCTCCCTAGGATCTTCCTTTAGCTCCACAGATTCCAAAATGGGTCTGCTCTACTCGGGATGCAACAGGTTCTCTTGCAGGTAACCCTGCAGATCAATGTCATACACATTCTCACTTTGATAGAGCCACTTATTTATTGGTTCAAGTTCCAGAAAAATATGATCCATATACCTTTGAAGAAGCATCAGGTCATCCAGATATTGGATGCATCTATGAATGAAGAATATTGTTCCTGATTGGAAAATGATACTTGGGATCTTGTTCCTCTTCCAAAGGGAAGAAAACTTATCAGATGAAAATGGGTTTACAAAATAAAGTTTGGGCTAGATGGAAAAGTGGATAAACATAAAACTTGTCTTTTTGATAAAGGATTTTCACAAGTTGAAGGAATTGACTATATTGAAACCTTATCCCCTATTTCAAAAATGATTGATATCAACCTTGTTCTTTCCCTTGATGTCTCCTTTAAATGGTAAGTCCATAAGATGGATGTTAAATATTCCTTCTTACATGGGGACTTGCATGAAGAAATCTACATGGAACAACCCCCTAGCTTTATCCAAAAAGAATCTAGCCTTGTTTCTCGCCTTAATGAAGGCTCTCTATGGTCTCAAACAAGCCGCTCAGTCTTGGTATGCCAAAATGGATTCTCTAAGATAATTTATTTTCTAGATGTCATTTCGAAAACACTATCTACGCCAAGAAAGTGGGTAAGTCGTTAATAATCCTTATTCTTTATGTTGATGATATTATCCTTACTGGTAGTGATCCCAACCATATAAGCCATGTGAAGTATAGCCTCAAAAAGAAGTTTGAAATGACAGACTTAGGACACTTGAATTATTTCCTTGGTCTTCAAGCCTTGCAATCCAAAGAAGGTATTACCCTTTCTCAATCCAAGTATGCCTGTGATCTTCTACACCACTTTCACATGGAATATTGTAAGCCAACCCCTTCTCCTTTTCAGTCTGGAGTCAAGATTTCAGTCACATGTACTTCCTTTGAGGTTGATGCTAAATTATACCGTCAACTTATTAGGAAAATTCTATATCTAATCCATACCCGTCCTGACCTTTCCTTTGTCGTTGGTCTTGTTGCTCAGTTTATGAAAAAACCTCATGAAAGTAACTAGAAAGAAGACAAAATAATAATTTGATATGTTCGAGGTACAGTTTAGTTTGGTATTCATTACAGTGTAGGAGTGTCTCCATTGTTGGTTGGTTTCACTGATTCTGATTGGGATGGTGACCTTGATGATAGAAAGTCTACTGTAGGTTATGGATTCACTCTTGGTTCAAGAAATATTACATGGTCTTGTAAGAAACAAAGTTCCATCTCTCTTTATTCAATAGAAGCAGAGTATTGTGGTGTTGTTAAAGCCAACAAGAAAACCTTGTGGCTTCATCAAATCCTGTCAAAATTTGGTCTTCATCAGCAACACCCAACTACACTTTGGTGTGATAATCAAAGTGCCATTCATCTATGCAAAGATCCAATTCAACATCAATGCAACAAACAAATTGAGCTACACATACACTTCATCAGAAATCTCATTCATGATTGTGTTCTTGAAGTGCACTATTGTTCAACCAATGATCAAGTTGTTGATATATTTACAAAGGTGCTCACAGAAGTGAATTTTACCAAACTTCGATCTATGATTTGAGTCCAGGAAAGTTATCATTAATGGGGGATAGGCTATAATGCCTCCTTCCTTCTCCTATTGTGTCACCTTTGTAAATCCTTCAATCCTATCCCAAGTTGTTCTTAAGGGGGGATGTTAGGATATTCCGACACATAGGAAATAGTTAAGTATAACTTGGTCTGGCGTAAATTTAGGTAAAGTGTGTTTCTTTAGTATGTACTTTTGTAACTTATAATACGACAGTGACGATGTATAGTGATTCGATGGTTCATTCTCTCCTCGATATTACCGACACTTCATCCGTGGCTTAGTACCCGATTGGTCCATGATCTCTATTTAGAGAGCATGGAGGGTCATTTGTACTCTTTAAGGGTTTTAACCACATCAAATACTAGTGTACTGATTTGTGATCTATTTTTGAGCGGTGACCTTCAGTGTTTGATCTAAGGAACTTACCCTATAAATTCCTACAGGTATTACACCCTAGGTTCTAGCTTCTGGATCAGTTCCGACAGTGAAATATCGTAAACCCTCTAAGCCACTGTGCAACCTATTAGCTCCCTGTAATTTGCAATATTTGCAAATACAAACTGCAGAGAGAACACTTGAACCACTTTGGGATTATAGGATCTAGCCCTCCTGAATATGGAGAGGGATCTCTCCAATAGGTGCAAAGATTGATTTATCTTTAAGGTTTTTATGGTATGATATTAGGCTAGTTATTAAGAACAAGAGTTTTTGTTTCGTTTTGGATGGTTGAGCATGATTATTAGTTGAGTGGAAAGTCCTAAAATGGAAAGAGTTTCAAAGGTGTGAAGTTGCAAGCAATCAAAACAAGATTTGGCTGATAGGATATATATGACGCTGGTTTTTAGTCCATTGGGCTATGGAGTCATAAAAGGGTTTAATTGCGCAACAATTTCAAGAGTTATCCAAGGGGCAAGTCATCTATATCACAATATCTTTGAGATTAAATGATGGAATGGAAAAAATAAAAGTGTTGAAGGGGTGGAAACATACAATTATTTCAACTAGGATTAATCAGTCTGTCCAAACAAGAAAATCCTTTTAAGTAACTGTTTAAAACTGACCAAAGGGCAGGGCTAACCATAGACCTCTTTGGGCAAGTTCGTATTGAAGTTGACTCAACAGAAAAACAATCCAGTAATCCGCAGAAGGGATGAAAAAATATAAGTAAAACAAAGGGCAGCTTAAGATCAGACAAGGTAATTTTAAACCTATTATTCTTTCAGCATACTCTTAGGGAAACTTTCATAACTACCTTTGGAGAAAGAAGCTAGAAAACAGGGCGCACCATCACTTTTCTAGTCTGAATTTACTAAGAAAATAATGAAAATAACATCCAAGAACAATGTTTAAAGTAAACAGTAGGACGAGGGAACGCCAACATTCCTAAATTCTTGAACTGTATTGAATCATTCTTAAATACACGATTTAGAGGAAAAAATTGAGATAAAGCTTATCAGTCAGAGAAGGGTACTGTAAATAGTAAATCCTAACTCTATGCTTGCTGTTCTTTATCATAGAATAAATGGACAAAATGGCATACACGAAAGGAAAACAATTACACATAAAGAAGCACTTCACCAGTGATATAGACCGGGATCCCAAGAATCAGCTTGTTTATTGATGTCAAACCAGTTACATTCTTCAAGTCCGATGTTTCAGTTCATTAATCATCTTAACTTCTCAGCCTAACTTATTTGATCATAAACAGAGCTTCAAGATCCTCTGAACACTATTTACATATAGAAAATTCGAGCACAAGTATATTTCAAAGTTCTGCAACCAACCCTTTACAATGAGCTCCTCAAGAAAATTTTATAAGAAAATGAGGAGGTCGAATGAGGGAAAAAATATAAAGGTTCAATTAATACAGTTTTAATGCTTCTCGGCCTTTGAGGGGCTCAAGGGAGAAGATTATAGATATTTTCTCTGTATTAATTGTTTTACATTAAGTATTAAGCTCGGTGGGGAGACTTTGTTGACTTTAAGGCTCTTATTTATCTTGTAATAACTCTGCTGATAGTTTATATTAGTTTCTTTGATTCGTAATAACTATTCAGTTGCATTGGGAAAATATCTTCTGTTTTGGTCATTACTCGGCCCTTTGTTGAATGATTTGAGGCTATAGGTGGCTTTGGTAGCTGAGAGGATTCAGTTAGCCTTTTATGTGGGAGTGGAGGCTTTCTCTGTTTGATAGATATTATTGATTTTCCTTAATCACTGTTAATCCGCTTTAGTTCGGTGTATTAGGCTTAATTAGGCCTAATTCTCTGTCTTCTGTTCTTGAACTGTGTTTAATTTAGTGGATTAGGCTTTTGATTGTCGATCTTAGCCATAATCCATCCAAAACTGTGATTCAACCTTCAATTCTTCAGTTCTGGTTTGATTTGGTCTTCAACACTGATACTCTCTGTTTCTTTTAATTTTCACTATGTCTTGTGATATGCAGGTGTGCAGAGGGTTCCTAATGGCACCAGTGATCATGATGCATTGATGAAACGTGGTATGGAACCCCACAGATGGATACTATTTGATAAATGAAAGCCTGAAGGATCGTCATCCTCGACTTTTATTTTCTTTTGAAATTATTTGAAAAACTTTAAAAACCTGCATAAAACCACGAAACAATTAATAAATCCTGCGTATTTGGGAAAAAATTCTTTGGAGGTTTAGGTTTGGAGTGCATCCGTTGGATGAAAGCATCCAACGGCGAGGATTCAATGCCGAGGACAACATGGGAGGCGGTTGGATGAAAGGTGGAGTAATTAAGTCAGATCCGTCGATCTTGCGAAGATCAACAGTCGAGAGCGACCAAGGAAATACAATGGAAAGGGTCACATTATAACAAAACGGCGGAAAATACAAAGAAATGGGGTTAAAACCTTAATCAACAGTGAAAAAGGCACGAAAGAAATTTGGGGTTTCCGAAATGATTTGGGCCGTTGGATGAGATTGACCCATGGAGATCAATGGTGGAGATTGATCTACGAAGGCCCTTGGTGTATGGCAGAGGGATATAATGTAATGGCCAGATTGAATGCTGGCCGTTGATCTGCAGAGATCAACGACGGAAGACGAATGCGATGAAATGCAGTGGAAACAAGGGAAAGCGGTTTCGGCTTTTAGAAACTAACAGTATCGCGCAACAAAAGGGGAGGAAGGTGGTGTTAGAGCCGCCCACAGCCCTCCGTCGCTGATCATTTCGTCTTTGCATATTCATTCTTAGGTGTCTCGCTTGTTCCACTTCGCGTACTCTCCGCTAGAGCATGCCATGGACTGACGAAGGGGTCTGTTGTCTTATGTTTCCTCATGTTCACACCTGCAGTGCTATTTTAAAAATTTCCTCAAAAAATCACTAAAAGTCATTGTCATTTCATTTATGGTCATTAAAATGTCAATCAGTGTCTTTGGTCCTAGTGTCTAGGGTTTTTGAGTCATTTGTATACCAGTCATAAAGCCTGTAGGGTGAGGAAGGTTCCGCATATTTTTATTTTATGTTTTATTATTATCAGCATTTTAAAAACATTTCTAGTCCAAAACTCTGTTTTGGAACTAGAAATTGTTCATTATTATTTTTGTAATAAATTGTGCTTATTTCACCAAGAAGAAAATGTGAAAGCAGACCTCTGGTCTTTTCCTTAGCTAAATAGCCATATTCCTGCAAGAAGACAGCAAAATCATCAAAATCGAGCTCAGAAAAGCCAAAAGAAGATTGTATTTAAAAAGCCAAATGTGAAATTACAAAAACATTGTAATATGGGTTTTCAATTAGATTTGAAACAAATCTGATTGTGGAAGATATTTGCAGCATATATAAAAGCCAAACCAATTTCATTTACACCAATCTACAACACCCAAGTCGAGATTTGGAGTTGGAGGGTCGAATTCACGTTTTAAAACTGCGTTGACAGGGTCTTGGAGCTCGAGCGACCCACCTGGGCGCGAGCGACCCACCTGGGAAGAGCGACCCACTTGGGTTATTTCCGCAGTGTGAACTTACAAGGTGAGCGACCCACCTGGGCCGAGCGACCCACGCAGAGGTGAGCGACCCACGCATCAACAGAGGTTCGAAAATTCGTTTTGAGTGCCCAGTCTTGTTTGGGATCGCCCCCATCGGCCTTCAAACAGGTTTTTAGCAATTGATTGATGTTTTTAAATGCGTTGGTGGCATCATTGATGATTTCAAACACTTCAAATGGAGGATTTAAACCCCACAGTCATGGCAATATCGTTTTTCAGGGTTTTAAAATGAATATGGATGGTTGCATGAGTTTGTCTCCTATTTTATGTCAGTGATATATCCAGCCTTGCATATATTATCAAAACCATATTATTCTCATACCCATTATACCATTGTGACCATTGCTATTACTTTACCATGTTTAAGACTTTCGTTCCAATGGTGACTATGGTTGTATTGTGTCTCACTGCCCAATGATAAAAACACTCTCATAACTCTGTTTCATTGCCCATTGACACTTATAACTCTGTTGTAATTGTTCATAGACAAACACATTCATATGATGCCATGCTCCCTTTGACAAGATTTGTTCAATATTTTGAAGGTTGCATGCTCCCTTTGGTCAAAGTTTCACTTGCATTTAAAACAGAGATTGTGCCTCTTTTCCAATCCATTTAAAACATAGATATTATCATGGTTTGTTTCCTTATGGTGTTTTGACGGTGGGGATATTTGTTGGGTGTTGAAACACACATCATAACTTTGTTTGCACTGCTTTCATATCAGTATACATAGTGCCCATAGCTTGGTCAGAGCCATGTCGGAGACAGAGTCAGAATATGAGCTAGGGTCAGGCAGTGATTCGGTGACTGAAGGTAATGTGCCACGGGGGTCCCACAGAGATCACAGAAGTGGTAATCATCGCAGAGAGGAGCCTACTTCTTTGGCTCGGTTGCAGGCATGTCCATTAGCTATGGATTGTTTCCGATATTTGTCATGTTTTAGATTTTGTGAGATGGTTGCACAAACCCGGCCTCATCGTGAAATGGCCCGTCTGTTTGTTCTACATTTACGGGATGGCCGGGTAAGTCTTGCTGGGGTTGATTTCATTGTGTCACCCTTGACTATTGCTCAAGCCACTGGTATACCAAACATGGGAGAGGAATGGAACAAGGGTCAGCATTTAGAGAAATTTCACTATGAGCCATATATTAAAACTGGATATATGGGTTACTTGAGCAGAGTTTTTCCATTCAGATTCTTGAGAGATGAGTATGCACCGCTGATGAAGCTCATCATTCAGTATTTTAGTTGTGAGGGCAGTTATGCTCGTCTTTTCGCGTACCATATTCGTTTGTTGATGCACTTCACAAGGGTACGTATGATGAATATTCCGTATTTCATATACCGCAACATAGAGAGGATGGTGATGTTTGTGCAGAAGAAGACGAGCCCAGTGCAGCAGTACAAGAGTATATATTATTTCGCTTTGATCAAGATCATGGTGTCACATCAGTTGGCAGAGCAGGGCATCACTTGAGAGGATTTCATTTCTAGAGACTTTTTCAGAGTGCCACAACCGCTTCTCGAGATAGTTCATGATGCAGGAGAGCCTTCACACCAGACGGACATGCTTGAGGTTGAGCATATCAGCACTCCTTTGGTTCAGAGGGGGCCTTATTTGCAGCGACACGGCGAGTATTATCTCCACGTGAGGTGGAAGGGGTCTTGCCGACTTCATCAACAGAGCGAGTATTATCTCCACATGATGTGGAAGGGGTCTCGCCTTCTTCTTCAGTGCAGGTACAGGTACAGGACAGGGGCAAGAGGCCCATGCATGATGAGGGCCCATCAGGAGGCCGGGACACAGATTTCACAGTCATTGATATTGATACGAGCTCTCCCAGCTCGAAACTGAGGGAAGTCATCCAGGAGCAAAGGGCCGAGAATGACCAGCTGAAAGATCAATTGCAGAAAGCTCAGTGGGTGATTAACTATTTGGAGGCCAGAATAAACAACAGGATGAGTCACATTTTATGAGGTGGGCGCCAACCGCAGGACAGACAAGGAATCGAAAGAGACCGCGTGATACGACACCGACCGACGAGATACCGTACTCACGCGTGTGAATATCCATCCGGAGAAGTGTTGCGGCGTCAATCGTCCCAAAGACATAAGCCACACATGAAAGGCCATTATTGGGCTCGCATGCATGTGTGCAAAGCGAGAATGAAGATCATGAAGAGGAGGTTGCGCAAGCCACTTAGACGGCAGAAAAGGCCTAATCCACTTTGGATTTTGGCCGAGGCTTCATTGACTGGGCAGGACACATGATGGAGGACCTCCGCTCCGAATTTTGGCAAATTCGGAGAAAATTTTGTCATTTTCAAATTTTTGGGTAAAAAAACAGGTTTTGCAGTTAAGTGGGTCGCGCGCTCATGCGCTCACTTTTTTTTGGGACACTTTCTGGAGGAAATTTTTACATTTTTGGTTTTTTCATGGTTAATTATGCATCCTCTGAAGTCAACTTAGCATTTCATCAAAATCTGGATGGTCAAAAAGCTCAAAAACACCATGAAAACCACCTTGCTGCCACCTTTTGCACCAGCAGGGAGTACCTCTGGGAGAATGCGGTTTTGGAGGGTCAAATGAGCTCCAAATTCAGAAATTCCACTTGGGTTGGAAATTAGACATCCAGGGATTTCCAACGAGCTATCATGAGCTCAATTTGGATGCCGGGAAGTACCTCAAATTCAGCCTGGAACATGAGCGACCCACACGGCTCAGGAGCGACCCACCTGACATTTTTCCTGAATTTTCAGCTGCCAGCTCAGTTTTTCGCCTAGTATGGACCAGTTTTTCTTGTGGATAGAATTTTTGGGTTTTTATGATGTAAATTCATGTTTGACATGTAACTTTGGCTTATTTTTATCTCTTCTAGAAGATTCACTCTCAAAAGGGTAAAAAATCATGTAATGGATCAGTTTCCACTCTTTTAGAGGCAAGTTGTTAGCTGCCTAGATTGTAGTTCAATGATTAGAATTGGTTGAAACTGATCCCTGAAGAGGGAATTCGACCCCTAGAGGTGGGGAAAGGTGTTAGAGTGATCTATATATTGTAATTTCTGAGGCATTCAACAGGTTGGACTCTTGGGATACTTTTGATATCATTGTACATATTTTTCATATTTTGGCTAAGGAAAGATCAGGGGTTTTGCGGCACTTGTTGGGATCCTTGTGGTGTTCTGTTATTGATGGTGTTTCTTCTTTGTTTAATGTAAGTTTCTTCATGTTTAATGTATGCCATCCTTTCATATGCTTCTGAACTAAATTGAATGAGTGATTAAGGTTGAATCCATTGTTTACAGTGCTTGGCCTTTGAATTCAGTTAGTTCTATATGTTTTCAGCTGTTTGGAGAGGATCCAAGTTCTTCTTTGCCCTCTTCAGCTCCTCGTCGGTCTAATCTGTTCATATATCCAATCAAAAGCATCAAGACATTCACCTACCTCGCCCCAACTCAAACTCTGCAAAGGTCTGACCTTATCCCCGGACCCAAAATCTGTTTTCCCATTTCTCCAGCGAAAACCCAAAAAACCAAAAAAAAAACATACCTATCTCTTTACTAGCCTAAAATCAGTTCCTATTGTAAGTCATCTCGCATCCTATTGCTTATTTTCTCGAGATTGACGGAGAGAGCCCTCTCCTGTCCTCGTAGGGCTAGCTACGAGGCTGAGCGTGGTTTGATGTAGCCTTGAGTTTACTTCATTTCAGCCTAAGGTAGATTTGAGCGCTAACATAGTGGCGACCATACTGGGGAAGAAGATCTCAATGGTTTTCTTGTTGATGTGTTTGTTCCATGAGTCTTAGACGGAGTCTGAAGTCACGCCAGGTAGCTTTCGAAACGCTTTTGTTATACATCAGCGGTAGTAGATAAACGCTGCTTCAGTCGATCTCCGGTAAGCTTGTGTGTGCAGTACTTGATTAGTAAATCACCCCAGTATACTTATTC
Source organism: Pinus albicaulis (assembly GCA_034641835.2). Classification (NCBI taxonomy): domain Eukaryota; kingdom Viridiplantae; phylum Streptophyta; class Pinopsida; order Pinales; family Pinaceae; genus Pinus; species Pinus albicaulis. The sequence goes on from CM076581.1 coordinate 120,157,493, forward strand.
ATTCTAGACCTTTTGGATGATTGAGTCTAGAAGTCGAAAGGCTGAAAATAATTGACCGTGTTCCTTGAAATTTATCCCGAGAAGATCAATACACTGGCTTCAAGAAGGAATACTAGGGCGAATCCTGACCCTGATCCACCAACAATATTTGAAAATCCAAACCTGATTCCGAGGACCCTTAGAAAACAAGGAAGTCAAGAAAGTTCTGAAAGAGAAAGCCAATTGAGTTTTGGGAGTTCCAGATTGCTTACCCGATCTGCATCCTGTCCTGTCAAAATCATATATGTTGATGAAATCCCTTTTGATGCACGGTTTGAAACATCCTTGTTTGTAAATTTTTCCGAAACCGAATTGTCAAGATTAGTTCCAGATCCATTGTTTACTGAAGATTTGCAATATAGATTTGTTTCACATTACCTGGATAGACAGTTGCAAAATTCTATTGTGGATACTAACACTCCTGAATTTACTGAATCTGCTTCACAAATTCTTGAACCATCTGAAATTGTATCTAGTTCACGGATCCCTACTGAGCCTCCCTTTATTCCTACCATTCCGGTTCAGCCTGAGCTTTCTGATCAGCAATCAATAGTAATTTCTCCTTCGTCTCCACTGAATACATCTCGCAGACCTACTGCTCCTAGTCCTCCTGTGTCTCCTCGACAACAGATTGTCATCAATCCACCAAGAGCTATGGCTGCTCGTTTTGCACCTCTTGTGTTACCACAACAGTTGAATGATATGCCCGCAGACTATCAGAGCAAGATCCCAACATTTGATGGAACTCCACAGAGTCTTCCTGCACAACAGCATGTAGACAATATGGCAGATTTCTTTGATCGTTTCGAGATTGATGAAGAGAATGTGAGTATGAGGCTTTTTGTGCAAACTTTTGGAGGAGAGGTAAGAAAATGGTTTAGAGCCTTGCCGCAAAGAAGCATCACTACATTGGCAGAACTCCAGAGGCAGTTTTTAGATCGATGGGAGATGAAGAAGGATCCGCTGCAGATTACTTCAAAATATACAAACCTCAAACGTAATCCTGGTGAGTCTGTTCAGGATTATATCATTAGATTCAATACAGTGTATAATGCTATTCCAGATGACTTGAGACCGTCTAAAAAGTCTGCTCTCCTTAAATTCCCTGATGGCTTTGATCCGGAGATGGCTTATTCCCTTCGTGATAGAGATCCACCTACTTTAGAAGATATGCAGAAGGTCGATGTTAGTGTTGAGGCAAATCTGAATGATAAAAGAGCACGGTTGAAAGCAGAGAAAAGAGTGACAATAAAGGAAGAGCCTTCCACATCTATATCAGAACAGCACTTGGCTCGTGAGTTGGAAAAGGTTTTAAAAAGAATGAATCTCGACAAATCAGAAACACAGTTTCGAAATCCAAATTTCTGTGGCCAGCAGCAGCCACAATTCAGAATTAAGCAGCGTGAACAAAGAGCTCAAGAGCCAACAGCCCAACAGCAGATTAAGACCCCTCTTTTGCAGAATTTTGTGAGTCATGATTCCGATGATGATGATGATGTGTCAGGTGAGCAAAATCATTTCTTCACTCCTGATGATTTGCCTATCTATATCACTGAGGATGAAGAATATGGAGAAAGTTCAGTTGTTCAGAAAGATGAGGATTTCATCCTAACAAATGATGCAGATTTAGAGGAAGAGTCGGATGAATACCAAAGAGGATATATGAATGCATTGACTGCCCAGCAGAAACAATATTCATTGAGGAATCGAGATGTGCCCATAAATCCCATTCAGAAAAGAAAAGAAGCTTCAGCACCGAAGACAGATTCACCGATACCACAGAAAAGAGGAAAAGAAACAATTGATCCCGCAGCTAGTAAAGTATCATCAGCAGAGAAGGTAAATCAGTCAAACATAGTGAAAGACAAGGCTGAAAAGAAGGAAGTTCCGGTCAAAGAGGTTGAGAAATTTTCAGCATTTAGTTTGGAAAATGAAATTTCCAAACTGAAAATATCTATTCCTTTGACAGAAATCATGAAGAACAGCAGCTACCGTAGTCAAATCTCCAAAATTCTGAACTTTGATCCAATGATTGACACAGTAAATGTTGAGGATGATCAGCCGGAATTGATTTTTGGGCCTGCATTAAATGGTGAGTCCCCTGACAGTAATGTTCCTCCTTTTTACATCAGTTTGAGGTTGCACGAATATATATTGCACAATGCTATGCTTGATTCGGGTGCTTCGCACAATTTGATGCCAAAGGCGATCATGGAAAAGTTGGGATTAGACATTACAAGAGAGTATCATGATTTTTATTCATTTGATTCCAGCCGGGTAAAGTGTATAGGACTCATCAAAGATTTGGTGGTAAGCTTAGATCAAATCCCAGCAAAGAATGTTTTGATGGATGTGGTGGTTGCCGACATTCCTCCACGGTTCGAGATGCTCCTTGCAAGATCTTGGGGGGCAAAGTTGAAAGGTACACTTCAGTTAGATTTCTCTTATGCTACAATTCCAGTCTTCGGTCAAATGAGAAAGTTATATCGAGAGCAGAAGATGAAATACATGATAACTAGCAAAGAGAAGCCAATCAATCATCCTGTGAATTATGTACATACTAATTTAGAGTCGTTTGTGTTGCTTGCTGATAGTTTTAATGATGTAGAAAGTCAATTAGTTCAGGCAGAAGACATACCAGAAATAAATGAGAATTTTAGAGAAGTTTTGCAAAAAGAAAGAAGAGAGAAACAAGCCGTTTTGGAGCAATCAGCTGAAGACAATGGGCAGCAAACAGGAAAAACAGAGCCGGCACAGTTTCAGCATTTAGAGGATGATGAAGATGGTCTTTGGACCATGGATTTTGACGGTGCAGTGGGCAGCGATGGTGCTGGGATTGGTGTGTGGATTCGAAGTCCATTTTCCGCTCCTGATAAAGTTCCGAGCAATGTGAGAGTGTGATCTTATAAGCTTGCGTTCGATTGTTCTAATAATGAAGCGGAATACGAGGCTCTTATTGCTGGTCTTAAGATTCTCAAGAAGCTGAATGCGAAAAGGATTGCGGTATATGGTGATTCAGAATTAGTGATAAAGCAAGTTAAAGGTGAGTTTCAGGCTAAGCATCCTTGCATGAGGGCTTACCGAAATGCAGTTTTGGATATTTTGAAGTTATTTTCTGATCATACTTTGACATGTGTGCCCCGCATACAAAATGGTGTTGCTGATGGACTTGCTAAGGCAGCAAGCAATCTTAAAATTCCAATGAATTCCAGCAACAAGTTTGAGATACATGTGAAACACCGGCCCACCGTTCCAGACAATCAGCGATGTTGGCAAGTCTTTCAGGATGATGAGGAGATTAGTGAATTTCTGCAGAATAAGGGTAAGTTTAAAGACACCTCCATAGATACAGAATTTGATGATGCCAGTGATGACATACAAATAAATCAAACGGAAGTGCTGCAACTCAAGGACAACATCATTCCTAAGGGATTGATTCCTTTGGAAGAGTTGTTTGATCAAGATGATGTAGCCTGCAAACCGACATTGAGGCCACCGTGTGCTATGTCAAGAGATCTTAAATATATGATACCAACATCATTCAAGATACTATTCCCATCAAACCAAATCGAAGCCTTTTTCACAAAGTTGAGGAGGATCAATCCAAAGCTGCTACCATCAATCGAAAATAGGTAAATAGGTTGTATGTCAGAATCATTGTGCCTATTCGATTTTCAGATTGGATATCAAACTTGGTGCCCGGTGAGAAAGAAGACAGAGATCCATATGGTCAATTTCGTAAATCTGCTGTATCATTAAAAGACAATTATCCGCTGCCAAAGATGGACCATATATTGCAGCGAGTAGTTGGAGCATCAAGGATGTCACTACTCGACGGATACTCAGGTTATAATCAGATTTTAGTGCAGGAAGATGATCGTGACAAGATTGCGTTCACCACTCCTTGGGGAACATTTCATTATGTAAAGATGCCGTTTGGTTTAAAGAATGCAGGCACTACCTTTCAGCGTGCAATGGACATGGCTTTTGCCAACGAGAAAGATGTGTTTTTGGTTGTTTACCTTGATGATTTAACTGTGTTTTCCAATTCTGATGAGGAACATTTATATCATTTGAAAATTGTTTTCCAGAAGTGCAGAAAATATGGCATTTTGCTGAATCCGAAAAAGAGCCTTTTCGCCATGGATGAAGGAAAGCTCCTTGGCCACATCATATCGAAAGATGGCATTCGAGTTGATCCTGCACGTGTTGAAGCCATACAGCAGATTGAACAGCCCCGGAACAAGAAAGAAATACAATCATTTAATGGTAAAATGAATTTTCTGCGTCGTTTCATTCCAAATCTTGCAGAACACCTTAGAGAAATCACGAACATGCTGAAAAAGGACAGTCAGGTAAGGTGGACAGAAGAGGCGGTAAAGTCATTCAATTTTGTAAAGATAGCTCTTTCCTCAGCCCCTATTTTAATCAGCCCAGATTACACACAGGACTTCATTTTATTTTCTTTTGCTTCTGAGCACACATTGGCAGCTGTTTTGATGCAAAAAAGGGACGGAGTTGAGAAGCCCATTGCTTTCTTCAGTCGGATAATAAGAGATGGAGCATTGAAATATAATATCATTGAGAAACAAGCACTTGCGCTTGTAAAGGCCTTGAAGGATTTCCGTGTGTACATATTGCATTCCCACATTACAGCATACGTTCCTAACGCAGCAGTTAAAGATGTTTTGGTACAGGCAGATCCAGAAGGAAGAAGAGGTAAGTAGATCGCTGCGTTGTTAGAATACGATGTGGAGATTAAACCAACCAAGCTAATCAAAGGACAAGGACTCGCCAAGCTCATGGCTGAAACAAATCTGCATGCTCTAGACATAAATTTGATTGCTGCCATGTCTGATGAAGATGAGGAAAGTACGTCAGTTCAGGTATCCGATATTTTTGTTTCTTCTCCTTGGTATGCTGACATTTTATACGTGCTTCAGAATTTGTCTACACCGCCCGGGATGCCTAGAAATAAGAGTAGAACATTGAAGTTAAGAGCTGCTAAATTCTACATTCTGAATTTTGCATTATATTGGAAAGACCCTGGAGGTATGTTGTTGAATTGTTTGGTAGAGGAGGAAGCTCAAAGAGTTTTGGAGGATTTTCACAAAGGTGACTGTGGAGGTCATTTGTTTTTGAAGACCACAGCGAATAAGATTCTAAGGGAAGGGTATTATTGGCCTTCTTTGTTTTCCGATGTGTTTAAGGCTGTTAAAAATTGTCATGAGTGTCAAATTTTCGAAGGGAAGCAGAAACTACAGCCTTTGCCTCTAAAACCAATTGAAGTTAGTGCACCATTCCAGCAATGGGGATTGGATTTTATCGAGGAAATCCACCCAGCATCTTCCAGACAGCATAGATGGATCTTGACAGCTACAGACTACTTCACGAAGTGGATTGAGGCAATTCCCACTCGACAGGCCACTGATGCGGTAATTATTTCTTTTCTTGAAAACAATATTCTGTCACGTTTTGGGTGTCCTAGTAAAATAATCACAGATAATGCAGCAGCCTTTAAGTCTAAGAGGATGGTTGATTTTTGCTTTAAGTACAATATTACCTTGGGACATTCGACCGCCTACCATCCGCAAGGAAATGGTTTGGCAGAATCTTCAAATAAATCCTTGGTGAATATCATTAAGAAATTGCTGGAAATCAACAAAAAGGCCTGGCACAAGAAGTTAGTGAATGCATTGTGGGCTGATAGGGTAAGTCAGAAAAATTCTATTGGCATGTCTCCTTTCGAGTTGGTGTATGGGACGGATACAGTTTTTCCTACTTCACTTGCTGTCCCGGTGGTCAAATTGCTTCAGGAAGCTGGGAGTGAGGAAGATTCTATGCAGCGGAGGATTAATCAGATGATTCATTTACAACAGACACGAGAGGAGGTATTTCAAAATACTTTCAAGTTGCAGGAGCGCATAAATAAGATCTACGACAGAAAGGCGAAAGCAGATAAGTTTCAGTTGGATGAGGTAGTTTTGAAATGGGATGCTCGGAATGAAGATAAGGGAAAGCACGGCAAATTTGAAAATCTGTGGAAGGGTCCTTTTAAGATTGCAGCGTATCGGGGTCAGAATGAATTTCTTCTCAAAGAAATGAATGGAGATGATTCTCCTGGAGGACCGATCAATGGTCGGTTGCTGAAGCGCTATTATTTCTGAGTACTTGCTGCTGATCTCATTGTCATTGTATATATCATTTTACTTTTGTTTCGTTGCAAGTGTGCACTGATCTCTCATTTTCAGTCTGGGGCCCGGAGCGAAGGCTATAATTCTCGAGATAGAGGTTGGTTGGTTTGAAATTGTCAAGTTAGTTTTATCAGTCTTCTAGTTTTAAAGTCATGTCAGTTTGGGTCCGGTCAGTTTTGGTCAAATTACAGTCCGTCGTTAGTCAAATCTACAGTCAATAAAATTGTCCAAAGTTCGTTTTATCAGTTGAAATAATGATTCCATCGCCCAATGGATGAGAGGCACTGTCTGACTCCCCCAGAGATCTGCCGTTCTTGGCATCTCCATGGAGCCACCATCCCCATTGGAGCCAATGTTAGAGTCGGCCCTTACAGCCCTCCGTCAGTGATCATTTCGTCTTTTGCATATTCATTCTTAGGTGTCTCGCTTGTTCCACTTCGTTGCATTTCGCTAGGAGCATGCCATGGACTGACGAAGGGGTCTGTTGTCTTATGTTTCCTCATGTTTACACCTGCAGTGCTATTTTAAAAATTTTCCTCAAAAATCACTCAAAATCATTGTCATTTCATTTATGGTCATTAAAATGTCAATAAGTGTCTTTGGTCCTAGTGTCTAGGGTTTTTGAGTCATTTGTATACCAGTCATAAAGCCTGCAGGGTGAGGAAGGTTCCGCATATTTTGATTTTATGTTTTATTATTATCAGCATTTTAAAAAACATTTCTAGTCCAAAACTCTGTTTTGGAACTAGAAATTGTTCATTATTATTTTTGTAATAAATTGTACTTATTCCACCAAGAAGAAAATGTCAAAAGCAGACCCCTGGTCTTTTCCTTAGCTGAATAGCCATATCCCTGCAAGAAGAAAGCAAAATCATCAAAATCGAGCTCAGAAAAGCCAAAAGAAGATTGTATTTAAAAAGCCAAATGTGAAATTACAAAAACATTGTAATATGGGTTTTCAATTAGATTTGAAACACATCTGATTGTGGAAGATATTTGCAGCATATATAAAAGCCAAACCAATTTCATTTGCACCAATCTACAGCACCCAAGTCGAGATTTGGAGTTGGAGGGCCGAATTCACGTTTTGAAACATCGTGGACAGGGTCTTGGAGCTCGAGCGACCCACCTGGGCGCGAGCGACCCATCTGGGTAGAGCGACCCACTTGGGTTATTTCCGCAGTGAGAAATTACAAGGTGAGCGACCCACCTGGGCCGAGCGACCCACGCAGAGGCGAGCGACCCACACGTAAACAGAGGTCCGAAAAATCGTTTTGAGCGCCCAGTCTTGTTTGGGATCGCCCCCAACGGCCTTCAAACAGGTTTTTAACAATTGCTCAATGTTTTTAAATGCGTTGGTGGCATCATTGATGATTTCAAACACTTCAAATGGAGGATTTAAACCCCACAGTCATGGAAATATCGTTTTCAGGGTTTTAAAATGAATATGGATGGTTGCATGAGTTTGTCTCCTATTTTATGTCAGTGATATATCCAGCCTTGCATATATTATCAAAACCATATTATTCTCATACCCATTATACCATTGTGACCATTGCTATTACTTTACCATGTTTAAGACTTTCGTTCCATGGTGACTGTGGTTGTATTGTGTCTCACTGCCCAATGTTAAAAACACTCTCATAACTCTGTTTCATTGCCCATTGACCCTTATAACTCTGTTGTAATTGTTCATAGACAAACACATTCATATGATGCCATGCTCCCTTTGACAAGATTTGCTCAAAATTCTGAAGGTTGCCTGCTCCCTTTGGTCAAAGTTTCACTTGCATTTAAAACAGAGATTGTGCCTCTTTTCCAATCCATTTAAAACAGAGATATTATCATGGTTTTCTTCCTTATGGTGTTTTGACGGTGGGAATATTTGTTGGGTGTTGAAACACACATCATAACTTTGTTTGCACTGCTTTCATATCAGTATACATAGTGCCAATAGCTTGGTCAGAGCCATGTCGGAGACAGAGTCAGAATATGAGCTAGGGTCAGGCAGTGATTCGGTGACTGAAGGTAATGTGCCACGGGGGTCCCACAGAGATCACAGAAGTGGTAATCATCGCAGAGAGGAGCCTACTTCTTTGGCTCAGTTGCAGGCATGTCCATTAGCTATGGATTGTTTCCGATATTTGTCATGTTTCAGATTTTGTGAGATGGTTGCACAAACCCAGCCTCATCGTGAATTGGCCCGTCTATTTGTTCTACATTTACGGGATGGCCGGGTAAGTCTTGCTGGGGTTGATTTCATTGTGTCACCCTTGACTATTGCTCAAGCCACTGGTATACCAAACATGGGCGAGGAATGGAACAAGGGTCAGCATTTAGAGAAATTCCACTATGAGCCATATATTAAAACTGGATATATGGGTTACTTGAGCAGAGTTTTTCCATTCAGATTCTTGAGAGACGAGTATGCACCGCTGATGAAGCTCATCATTCAGTATTTTAGTTGTGAGGGCAGGTATGCTCGTCTTTTCGCGTACCATATTCGTTTGTTGATGCACTTCACAAGGGTACGTATGATGAATATTCCGTATTTCATATACCGCAACATAGAGAGGATGGTGATGTTTGTGCAGAAGAAGACAAGCCCAGTGCAGCAGTACAGGAGTATATATCATTTCGCTTTGATCAAGATCATGGTGTCGCATCAGTTGGCAGAGCAGGGCATCACTTGGGAGGATTTCATTTCTAGAGACTTTTTCAGAGTGCCACAGCCGCTTCTCGAGACATTTCATGATGCAGGAGAGCCTTCACACCAGCCGGACATACTTGAGGTTGAGCATATCAGCACTCCTTTGGTTCAGACATATCAGCGAGGCCACATGGCCTTATTTGCAGCGACACGACGAGTATTATCTCCACGTGAGGTGGAAGGGGTCTTGCCGACTTCATCGACACGACGAGTATTATCTCCACATGATGTGGAAGGGGTCTCGCCTTCTTCTTCAGTACAGGTACAGGACAGGGGCAAGAGGCCCATGCATGATGAAGGCCCATCAGGAGGCCGGGATACAGATTTCGCAGTCATTGATGTTGATACGAGCTCTCCTAGCTCGAAGCTGAGGGAAGTCATCCAGGAGCAAAGGGCCGAGAATGACCAGCTGAAAGACCAATTGCAGAAGGCTCAGTGGGTGATTAACTATTTGGAGCAGCGCAACAAACAGCTTGAGGATGAGCTCACATTTTATGAGGTGCGCCAAATCCGTGAGGACAGACAGTGGAATCGAAAGAGACCCGGTGACATGACACCAAATGACAGAGATACTGTACTCACGCGTGTGAATATCCATCTGGAGAAGTTGTTGGCGAAGGCCAATCGAGACAAAGACATGCTTCGCCACATGAAAGGCCATTATTGGGCTCGCATGCATGTTTGCAAAGCGAGAATGAAGATCATGAAGAGGAGGTTGCGCAAGGCACTTAGACGGCGAAAAAGGCCTAATCCACTTGGATTTTGGCCGAGGCTTCATTGAATGGGCAGGACACATGATGGAGGACCTCCGCTCCGAATTTGGGCAAATTCGGAGAAAATTTTGTCATTTTCAAATTTTTGGGTAAAAAAAACAGGTTTTGCAGTTACGTGGGTCGTACGCTCATGCGCTCACTTTTTTTTGGGACACTTGCTGGAGGAAATTTTTACATTTTTGGATTTTTCATGGTTAATTATGCATCCTCTGAAGTCAACTTAGCATTTCATCGAAATCTGGATGGTCAAAAAGCTCAAAAACACCATGAAAACCACCGTGCTGCCACCTTTTGCACCAGCAGGGAGTACCTCTGGGAGAATGAGGTTTTGGAGGGTCAAATGAGCTCCAAATTCAGAAATTCCACTTGGGTTGGAAATTAGACATCCAGGGCTTTCCAACGAGCTATCATGAGCTCAATTTGAATGCCGGGAAGTACCTCAAATTCAGCCTGGAACATGAGCGACCCACACGGCTCAGGAGCGACCCACTTGAAATTTTTCCTGAATTTTCAGCTGCCAGCTCAGTATTTCGCCTAGTATGGACCAGTTTTGCTTGTGGATAGAATTTTTGGGTTTTTATGATGTAAATTCATGTTTGGCATGTAACTTTGGCTTATTTTTATCTCTTCTAGAAGATTCACTCTCAAATGAGTAAAAAATCATGTAATGGATCGGTTTCCACTCTTTTAGAGGCAAGTTGTTAGCTGCCTAGATTGTAGTTCCATGATTAGAATTGGTTGAAACTGATCCCTGAAGAGGGAATTCGACCCCTAGAGGTGGGGAAAGGTGTTAGAGTGATCTATATATTGTAATTTATCAATCATTTTCAGAGGTTGGAGAGGTTGGACTCTTGGGATACTTTTGATATCATTGTACATACTTTTCATATTTTGGCTAAGGAAAGATCAGGGGTTTTGCGGCACTTGTTGGGATCCTTGTGGTGTTCTGTTCTTGATGGTGTTTCTTCTTTGTTTATTGTAAGTTTCTTCATGTTTAATGTATGCCATCCTTTCATTATGCTTCTGAACTAAATTGAATGAGTGATTAAGGTTGAATCCATTGTTTACAGTGCTTAGCCTTTGAATTCAGTTAGTTCTATATGTTTTCAGTTGTTTGGAGAGGATCCAAGTTCTTCTTTTCCCTCTTCAGCTCCTCGTCGGTCTAATCTATCCATAAATCCAATTTAAAGCATCAAGATCATCACCTACCTCGCCCCAGCTTGAACTCTGCAAAGGTCTGACCTTATCCCCGGACCCAAAACTTGTTTTCCCATTACTCCAGCGAAAAACCAAAAACCAAAAATCAAACATACTTATCTCTTTACTAGCCTAAAATCAGTTCTTATTGTAAGTCATCTCGCATCCTATTGCTTATTTTCTCGAGATTGACGGAGAGAGCCCTCTCCTGTCCTCGTAGGGCTAGCTACGAGGCTGAGCGTGGGTTGATGTAGCCTTGAGTTTTACTTCATTTCAGCCTGAGGTAGATTTGAGTGCAGAGCGCCCTTTGCGCGCTTTTGGACACGATATGTGTCCCCAGCCGACACGTGGCCTTTCAAAACCACCCATATCGCGTAGACTTCTAAGAATTATCCTTTGTTCTTAAATATGCGTGAAAACGTGCGTCAACCGTTAGATCTGGGGTCTCAGATCGGACGGTGGGGAGTGAGCGCGATATTGATAAGATGCAAGGACGGAAAGAGGTGGGGGCAGGAGAAGGCAGTTTTATTCGGGAGCATTGGATCAAAAAACGAACGGTGGAGATCAAATCTGGGGCTGTTAGGACCCAAAGGAGTTGGGCCTATCACGCTTATTATGAGCCGTTGGATGAAACAGATCAACGGTGGAGATTTGATCTGGGGTTAAATGAAATAATATATGAGGTGGAGAATGGGTTAATATGGGCCATTGATCTGCAGAGATCAACGACGGAGATTGGCCAAAAACATTACAAAGCGGGGTGCATGAAATTTAACCAAGGCGAGGGGTTCAATCTGGACCTTCGGATCTTGACACGTGGACGACCGAGATGCAATCGGAGGTCTGCGATCGGTGGGGGAAAAAAAAATGGGCGCCAATGCGATTAGCTGTGGATTGTTGATCTGAGGATCAGATCGACGGTGGAGGATGAATCGGAGGAGTTTAGAGGCGGGGAAAGGGCTTCGGGATGGAGCGATAAGGGCCGTAAGATCTGGGAAGGCAGGGAGGAGATCAACGGCGGAGAACTCATCAGAAGATCGCCAATCGGGGAGGGGGAATAAAATATTTAACGCGCCCAATGAAATCTCCCGATGCGAGATTGCGCAGACCGTCTGATTGGTTTAAGATCAACGGTCGGGAAAAGGTTTAACCAATGAACGAGTGGAACCCTTTATTACATAGGAAAATCGAAAATTTATGAATACAAAGGATTTTTGCTTCGGGGTGGGTTATTTATAATGCTTAGCGCACGATTGTGGGGCCTTCAGGTATATGGAAAAAGATAAAGGGACAGGGGTTATATGCATAAGAGGGCCAATCGAAATCGGGATGAAGCAGTGGGCTTTTCAAATGCACCCGATCAAAAAATCCGATGCGATACATTGTTTACCATCGATCGGTTTTTTAGATCAACGGTTCTTTTCCTTTTAAAACAATGAAAAGACAGGTTTAATACAAAACATAGGAAAGTGGGTTCTTATCAATTTACAAAGGGAAAATGTGATCTGGATGGGTTTATTCATAAGTTTAAGCGCCCGATTGTGGGCTCTTGGGTTATATGAAGCGGAAAATGGATTGGGGCTTTTAAAACAAAAGGGGCTCATTGGCGTCGGGTTTTTATAACACAAAAAGACTTGCGCTCATCGAAAAGTTTCTGATGCGATAAGCACCTGATGGGTTTAGCGCCTGGTTCTAGGGTGTGGGTATATGTGGGGAAGTGGTTTAGGACTTAGCCCAAAGGGGCTTAGGCCTATGGCTAAAAATACTATTTTTATGATTTTTTCAAGGTTTTTAATGGATTTGGGGGTTTCGGTAAGGTTTAAAAATGAGTTTTAAACCTTATAAAAGGGGTTTCACGAAGGGAATAAGGGAAATGATGGAAAAATAGAGGAATTTTATGAGGAACAAGGAGATAAAATGGAGGTTAATGATGAAGGAAAGGAGGAGTAAAATGAGGGAAAAGGGAGTTTTTGCAGCAGTCTTTTATTTATGAAAACAACAGAATTTCAGAGTTTTAAGAGGGGAAACAATAGTGAAGATTAATCAAAGGACATGATGTCTTCACAAGACTTCAAGAATTAACATTTTTGCAATAAAAATTGTTTCTTGAAGGCTTCAAAAATTATTTAGCCACCATTTGATATGACAAGTTTTATAGGTGGCTGACAGTGGCTCCACATGGGGATGGTGCCTTGTTGAAGGCATCAAGAACTTCAAAATTGTATTCTCTGGGAGGCTGATCAGTGTCTCATCCATTGGGCTGCAACCTTCCCTCACTTGGATGATATTCTTTTGCTCTGAAAATGTTAACAACCATGAAAAACAATGGAACTTCATTAACACAAGCTTTCTACCTACCTAATCCTACTGATCTAACATTTTTTCTTCTTTCAGAGTGCTCTTGGATTGGCAAACTATTTTATAAACATTTTATTCTTTTGAAAGAAAAAAATAATCTAAGTCTACTTCTTATTTCTCCATGAAATCAGATTAAACAATTGAGTTCATATGCTTCTCTACCTAATCTATTATCTGTTAGGGTTAAACAGTCTAACAAATTTTTATTCTCTAACTTCTAAAACAGAAATTTAAAGGCATACAAGTCAGGATTGAATAGTGTAACTTGTTGTTGATCTATGGCATAAAAAACAAGATGCACATAGATATTATTTTGTAAAAAATTAAATCAAAACATTGAAGGCTTAAGATCTGAAAGTTCTAAGCACGACCTTCTCTTTTCTTCATCTCTATTTTTGAGTTTATTCTATCTATGTTTTCCTTGTTTTCTGGTTCAGATTTTGAGCTTGTTTGAACCTTTATTTTCTATCCTAATCTACCTAACTGATAAGCCAAGATCAAGTTGTTTGGAAAATCTGATTTCACTAACATATCAACAGTAAATTTAAAATTAATTAGTCAATATTAAACTGTATGAATAACTAGCAGTGTGTTTTTCAGGAGTGGCATTTGAGCTTGCACACTTTCAGACTTTGTTTCTCTTTTTTTTTTTTGGTATGGGGCTGTACCTTTATTGTTTTTACAATATGCTCTCTTTTATTTCTTATCTTGTTTTTGTATTTTTGATTTTTCTAACTTTGAATGCAATGATGGATGAAATATTTATAATGAGAAAAAAGATAAAAAGGCTTCCACACATGATAATGGTCAAGAGAAGTAATGTTTGAGCATCCTGCCATTGACAGGACCTCGAGACAGTTCAGCTCCATTCAACTCCTGCAAGAAAAAAGCATTATTACCAACAACAGAATGAATAAGATAAGCGCCAAGCCATGAGTTGTCAAATTTCCCATGCTTGCCCTTGTCTTCTCTCCTTGAGTCCCACTTTAACACTTTGTCCCCAACATTGAAATTTCTGGCCCTTGTTCTTCTATCAAAAAGTTTCTTGATGCTCTCTTGCTTTTGTAATGCTTTGTGGTAAACCTCCTCTCTGGTTTGCTGAAGATGTATAGTCTGATTTATCCTTCTGATCATGTCATTGTCTTCAGACTGCACTTCTTGAATCAACTTCATAACTGGCATACCAAGGCTGGTTGGAAAAATTGCATCTGTACCATACACAAGATGATAGTGTGACATCCCAATAGATTTCGTAAGTGTTAATATGTCAACCCAGAGTGCATGTACTAGCTTTGTGTGCCAAGAATTCTTATTGTCCTCCAGCAACTTCTTGATTATGTTCACCAAACTCTTGTTTGAGGATTCTGCTAGCCCATTACCTTGAGGGTAATAAGCAGTAGAATGGCCCAATGTTATCTGATATTTGTGACAGAATTCAACCATCTTCTTGGATCCAAATTCTGCTACATTATCAGTGATGATCTTCTTAGGAAAACCAAATCTAGAGAGGATATGAGCCTCCATGAATGAATTTTATGATGACTGAGTCATTGGCTTGTCTAGAAGGGATGGCTTCTATCCATTTGGTGAAGTAGTTTGTGGCAGTGAGAATCCATCTATGCTGGGCGGAGGATGGGGGATGGCTTTCTCCTATGAAGTCAAGTCCCCATTGTTGAAAAGGAGCTTCAATAATGATTGGATGCAAAGGTAGGGGAAGAAATTTTCTTTTGCCTTCAAAAAGTTGACATTTATGACAGGAAATTATCATCTTGTGTACATCAAGAAAGAGAGTGGGCCAATAGTAACCAACCCTTAGGATTTTGTTGGCTGTTGTCTTCCAGTTAAGGTGGCCTCCACATTTTCCTTCATGGAATTCGTGCTTAACCTTCTCTGCATCATTCTCAGGCAAACATTTAAGCAATATCCAACTTGCATTTTTCCAATAAAGACATTTATCTATAATGCAGTAGTTTACAACTTTTAACTTTAAAAACCTTGCCTTTGTTTTTGATAAACTAGGAAGTTTGCTTGTTGGCCATTTGATTGTCTGCCTTGGTTTTTTCCCGTGTGCTTTTGTTTGATCTCTTCCTCTTGTCATTACTGTCACACTGGCAGAACCATCAGTTTTTTCTACTGGTAGTCCTTACACGGATGATTCATCAGAGGTCTCTCAGTCCTCTGCTAAACCTCAGCAACCCATTGTCTTCGAGTTTCCCAACAGGGAACCAGTTCTATCTGAGCTTCCCTTTGGAAGACCAGTTGAGTTCAATTGGCCCTTATCCAACGCTTGGTTTGGATTTTGAGTAGGGGAATATTTCCCTCCTCTTACATCGGGTTCGACTTTTTTAGCTGCTGTTATTCCTCCTAGTCCTCGCCGTATTTTAAAAGATCTAGTGGCAAGATTAGATATGGACTCATCCAGTCCTTCTCCTAGTGAGGAAATCCCCACATCTGGTGAAGATTACCATCTATTCCCAGAAAACAACCCCGAGTTATTTGTCATGTCTTCGCCTAGTCCTTCGCTTCCAGCAGGGTATAGATCCTTAAGTTAGATTATGACCGCTGTCACCTCTATGGGAGTATCAACTCCCTCTACGAGGCTGATTATTCCTTCGTTAGGGATGTCCCCAAGGACACCCCTCACGTCATCCCCTCAGGTCACATCAGTACCTGTTAGGCCTATTGTTTGTGTAGCTGCAACTACACTCGCTGTGACTACTTAGTCCATAAGGACCGCATCACTTCCTGAAGATGTCTACATAGCATCTGCTATTCCGGAGAATATCTCTCCTGAGGAGTATCGGTTGTCTTTACAACAGTCGGAATCCGAGGTTGGTTAGTCCTCCCAATATCCCAACTGTCCTTATTTTTCCCATTATGCACAGGATGGTACACCCGTTTACATTTTTCCATATCAGTACGATGAGCAAGGAGACCCTCTACGTTTTCCTACTCTAGAGGCTTATTTATATGTTCAAGGTTTTCTGTCTGCCCAGGCTGGGCAACCTTCCAACCCGCAAGGACAACCCTTCCAGGGCCAACCTTCGGGCCAGCCTGGCTATCTCTATGATCCGCAAGGACAACCCTTATAGGGCCAACCTTCAGGCCAGCAGGGGTTGTTATACGGTCCGCAAGGAAATTCCTACAACCCTCAAGTTCAAGCTATACAGCCTCACCTTGTGGTCCAACTAGGGCAACCTCAAGGATCCACAGGCAACCAGGGTACCAACCGGGATCGTTGTACAATCCTAGGGGGAAAATACAACCCTCTCAACCTATGGTGCAACCTCTGCAACCTTAGTTTCCTATTGGTCCGAATTTTGCACAGCCAGGGCCCTCTTACGGTCCTGGTACAGGTGAAAATGGGCACAACCTGGTCCTATCCTGCCACCAGGCCAACCGGCTCATTCGGGGCAGCCTAATGTCCCTCTTTAGCCAGGTCAACCTGTTCAACCAGGGCCACTTGCTCACCCGGGTCAACTTGTTCAACCAGGGAAGCCCGTTCACCCAGGTCAACCTGTTCAACCAGGCCAACCTGCACATCCAGTCAACCCTGATCAACATCCGATTTACTCTATGCTGCAGCCGAATCCTCCAGTGCGCCCAACTTATCAGGCTCAGCAGGGCCCCACTTACTAACAACCCACTCAATCCCAAGGTGGTTATTACCTCCAAGGTCAATCTTGATTGGTTTACAATCTGCTCCAAGGTTATAATTATTATCTTCAACAACCGGGCTATACCTATACTCAGTAGTCAAATCCATATACTGCTCAGACGGGGCCGACATATAATCAGGGTCCATACCTCGGTTATCAACCCCCATACACTGGTTATCAGCAACTGTATCAGTCTAATTATATGGCTTATACTCCCTACAGTCAGAATCCCCTGAGACAGAACCAATGGGGGAAAAGTTATGCTCAACCAGGGTGGAGTATAGGTACAGGTCCTTATCAAGGGCCTGGTATGCCTTTCAATCCTCAGTTACCTTTCCTTGCTACATTGGAATTGCCGGATGTTTCTAAATTGACCAATGATCTGATTCTTCACAATCCTTATTGGCCTCCGGTTCCAACCAAGGTGCCTGGTGACTGTCCTAAATTTGAAGGTAAATCTGGAGAGGACCCCCAAGCTCATGTAATGACCTACCATCTGTGGTGTTCGTCAAAATCTTGGGTAGATGATTCAATTCGTCTGCGTCTCTTCTAGCACACTCTTACCGGTGCTGCCGCTAAGTGGTATATATAACTACCCCGCGGCATCTTTCAAGACTTCAATACGTTAGCTATGGATTTTCTGACACATTTCCAGTTATCGGTTCGTTACGAAGCCGGGACGCATCTCTTGACTTCTTTGAAGCAGGATAAAGCCACCCACATATCTGATCATATTCATGAGTGGCGATGTCGTCGTAGACTGATCAAGTTTGATATACCTGATCAGCTACTAACTCATTGGTTCACTACCTCCTTCGTTAACAAGATCCCTCAAGATATTGCTATGGGGGCATGTGTGACCGAAGAACAAGCCATCGCTCGTGTCCAGTACCTTGATCTAGTGTACTCTTAGTCTGGCACGCTCTATGATATCTAGACTGATGCCTTGCGACCAGGAACCTCTAAAGCACCAGCTACCCCATCGGTGGATGGTGTTATTGGTTCCGTTTCTCAAAATTCTTGGAAATCCTCTAATGGGAAGCTGAAGTCTAATTCTTCCAATAATTCTGCTCTTCCCGCCCCTCTGGAGTCTGGTAAGACTACGGAGGTTAATTCCGTTTAGGCCAATCCTACGGAAAAGGCCTCCAAAGGAAAGAAGAAGGGTAAAGGAAAATCCAAACCTGATGCCCCGAAACCAGAGTCCTCCAAACCTCGTGCTGACGATGGTTCCCAATGTAAACCGAAGTACCCCTGCCTTATCTGTGAAGGAGACCATTATACCAAAGATTGTCCCCGACGATCTGAAGTTAATCAACTCATGAAGGGCTCCAAAGGGACTTCGACAGTTCTCAAAGAACCTGTAATGTCCCGAAATGGAAATCAACAGCTTTTTCACTGCTGAAGAACTCCTTTGTCGGAAATAAGAACAAGGCTATGTCAGAGATGACCGAGAGGGCTTTTACCAGCTATGTCACCTCTAAAGAGAGGATGAGAACTGGAGGCTATCTGGCCTTTTCTCAAAATCTGCCTATAGATATGTAAATAATTCTTCCTTAGAAGAGCTTGCTCAATGGGATGAGCTACAATAATATGCAAACAAATACATGAAGAGCAAACTTGCTTCAATCTCAGAAAATGATAGAATAACTCATAGCCATTGTATCAGCTCATAGCAGCAAAATAAGTGTACAATATCTTGAGGGAAAGAGCACTCAAGAGAGGGAATGATCATCCTCAAAGAAAAAGTACATGAAAGCATGAAATATATTGCTACATAGACTGCCCTAGCTATGACTGCATAGTCTTATGGAGACACTGCTGCATACAAATATGAAATATGATGATATTGCAATATAGCTCAAGAAATGAGGGGGAATGTGCTCTCAACCCCTAAAAATAATGGTACAACAATAATACAACAATCCTTAAGAGGATTGGCTACACAATATGCCCAGAATGGGAAAATACCAAAATTCCAGAGTTGCTGGGTAGCTGCAGCAACTCATAACCAAAATAGAAGGAGATGGTAAAATCTACTCGACAATCTGAATCAATCTCCTCCAAAGGATGACACTGGAAATCTCTCCCTCCAATGTGATGGTGCAAACCCCTACTGCAGACGAACTCTGAAATAACGCAGCCTATGGAAGGGACTGCGCTGATGAAGATGGGAGAAAGCTTGGGCTGTTACCAAAATCTGCAAATGAGCTCAATAACACTCCTCAATGATATCTCCACTAAATGGAGACTCCTTTCTCTGCAAATCAAGTCCCAGAGTGATGTGGTGGAAGCCTCCACTACAACCCCAGCAACACAATGTCTTCTTGCTGCAAGAATAACGCTATGATGGAAGAGAATGCTATGGCCTTGAGCCAAGATGTGGAGAAATCTGAAGATCAATTCCTCAAGAGGCCTCTCATGAGGAGGAACGAATCCTAAACATGAATTCCTCCAGCAACTCTGTTGAATAGCAGGAGTATGCTCCTTGTCTCTCAAGATAATGAAATCAATAATCTATTCATGACCAAAATGGTTGTCTTGCCCTCCTCTTATAAAATTGTGAGCTCCTTCTCCATGGGCCCCACTTCATTAGGGTTTTCCTTCTCAAGGAATCTTCCCTCCTTCTCTATTGCGTTGTACCATAATGTGTTTTCCACCTCATAGCCTGTGCAGTTTTAATTTGGTCAACTTCACCTAGCCACTTTTCAAAATATCCCCCTTTCACACATGGAGGTTTGAAATCAAATACAAAAGTGATCCTGTTAGTTCCAGTCTTCGCAGCCTGTCACTAGAGATCAACATGAGATCTTACTATGTCTGGTTTTGTTAGATGTTTTTGCACATGATGTTCAGCAGAAAACATGTCACAAGTGTGTCCATCAGAAAAATCTCGGAAAAATATTTCCAACAGTATATCACACTCCTGTAACCGGCTCCCGGATTAGAAGATATGATCGAAATGAATGAGTGATTCTTGGTTATGCATGTTTTGAGGTCAGTTGCTGCACACAATGACAAGTTTAGTACAAAATCAGTTTGTGAAATAATGGTAAGGAATTTTTCAAAAGTGAAAGAGGTTTTTGTTCATAAAATACCAAATAACAAAAAAATTCTTCAGTTTATGCACAGGTGCTACTATGTGGGAGATATACAGTGATATTTGGAGCCTACATTAAAACAAAACAATTTTTTCATATTTTTTACTGTTTTAGTCATTTTAGTGCGGAGCCATTTTACAACAGATGGAAAGTAATTTTGAAAAAAACAAGGAGGTTTTTGTTAAACACAAGCCATATAACAAAAAAATATTTCATTTTATTCACAGGTGTCACGAATTGGGATATGTGGCTAGATCTCTACAACTCATTTTCACAGATTTGAATTTTTAATGATTTTCTGTTTTTGAGATGATTTTTTGGAACAGATTGCGAGCAACTGGAAACGAATTTTCCAAATTTTAGAGAGTTTTTTCTCCAAAATGACCTTATCTACAAAAACCTCTTTCAGTTTTGTAACAGGTGCTATGGTTTAGGAGATACGAGTTCATCTTCACCACCTATTTTCAGAAATTCGGCCCAAGTTTAATGTAACTGATTCTATTTTTAAGAAAATGGTTGAGCTCAATTCCCTTAGTACAAGGATGAGAAAATGTAAATATTTTATGAATTTCATAGTGTAGGGGTTGAACTTTGGAAGAAGGTTGGACTTTTGGGATTGCTAGCACTTCATTGTACATTTCATTATGCAATTTTGGCAAAGGAATAGACCAGGGTTTGCAGCCCTCTTTGGGATCCTTGTGGCTCTGTGTTTTGATGGTGTTTTCCTCTATGTATCTGTAAGTTCACTAATGTTTATGTGTACCATTTTCATTCTCCTTTCTTCTTACACTGAACAAACAAGTTATAAAGGTAGAATTCATTGGTTTGCATTTCTCTGCCTTCATTTTTGTTTAGTTTTTCATGTTTTCATATGTTTGAGGAGGACTCTTGAGACCTTCTTGCCCTCTTCAGCTCCTCACTGGTCTAATCCATCCATCCACTCAAGCTAAAGCATCAAAAATATTTCCTACTTTTCCCCAATCAGAACTCTGCAAAAACTAGGCCTAATCCTCGCACCCAAAACTGCCTTTCCCTTTGATCCAACAAAAAACCCCAAAAACACAATCAAAATCTTTCACTTATATACCTAGCCTAAAATTAGCTTTCATTTCAGTCATCTCAAGCCCTATTGATTACTTTACGCTGAGATTGACCTGGAGAGAGCCCTCTCCTGTTCTGGTAGGGCTAGCTACCAGACTAAGCGTGGTTTGATGTTACCCTGATCTCTGCCTTCTTTCAGCCTGAGGTAGATTTAGGAAATAGCAGATCCCTTATAAAAATATGAGGGATTTTATTGTGCTTTTCATTATTCATGGGTATCCTTACCCATTTATTCTCCACCTATGTGTAATTAGCAAAAACTAATGCCCCAATTTTCTGCATGAAAATTTTGGGACATTATAGAACCATTCCCGTCTCAGCAAACCCAAATGGTTGAGCAACCTTCACCATCTGCACCATTTAGGTCCCAAGTATTTATGATGAATGGTGCTGCACCTGTTTCGATTTCTACGTGTTCGAAGGATTATGCTGGATCACACCCGGCAGCTGGGAAGGAAGTCATTGATGGCCCACCTCTCCCACCTGTCTCTGGTCCTTTAGAAATTGAGAAGCCCAGTGCTGAACCTGTTATGAGGCCACCTTCTAAAGGTGTTCTCCGAAAATATTCCTATAATCCAAACGCCCATGCCACTCAGCACTATAGCATTGTTGAGGATTTGGCATCGGCACCTTCTGCAATGTCTGCGTTGGAAGTACTTCAAAGTTTCCCATTGCAATGGAAAGCTCTTTTGTCCGTGATCGGTGGAATCGATCCCGCCGATTCTAGTCTTCTCACCTTCGACCTAGAAAATTTTGTCCCCTGACTTCCACATCAAGTTGCTGTTGTTATACAAGTCAGGATCAACGACCTCAACATTCATAGAGCCATTGTGGACGAAGGTGCCTCCACCTGTGTTATGTCATCTGCCTGCTGGAAGTCCATTGGCTCTCCAGCTCTTACTTCGTCTCCTAATGCCCTAGAGGCATTTGATGGTCGGGAATCAAAACCCCTGGGTGTTCTCAAGAGTTTTCCGATCACGTTACATGGTAAGACAGTCAATGTAGAAGTAGAAGTGGTTGACGCCAAGGTCAACTACAATCTTCTTCTTGGTCGCAGTTGGACTCACGCCATGCTATGCATTCCTTCCACCCTCTTCCGGCTTCTAAAGTTCCCTCATGAGGGAAAAATTATCACTGTTGATCAGTTTTATTTCTTCACCTCATCCTCTAAGAACAACGTGCCTTACGTGGATCAGATCCCCAATCCCCCTAACAGTGTAGGACCCGGTATTTTCAAAGATCCCGTCCTCATGGGTATTTTTCCCATGCCACCACCGCACACCGTTCAAGTTAACATGATCTCTAGGTCAGACGACCCTTGGATCATCCCTTCGCCTGAACAAGTGACCTCTTTCGAAGAATCGATGCCTTTAACTCCAGTTGAGATTAATTATTGCGATATCGTCGCCGCATCTGATCCTCCTCCTCCTCCTGAACATGCTCCTTCGAGCATGGATTTAGATATATATTCTCAATCCCCTTGGTTAGGCGTTGCAGATTCGCCTGACCCTTTAAGAGAAGTCTTCACTTTTGATGAAGCTATTGTTGAAACGATGTCTCTTGAAGATCTGCCCTGGTGCGATGGACATCATCGTTCCTCGTTCATGCCCTACCTGGGGACAATGTCTGATTGTCTAGAGCTCTTTGCATCTCAGGTTTCCACTCCGCCTCTTCAAACATCAAGATTGACACATGAGATTATTTTGGAGGGAAATATGAATAATATCACTCAAACCATGCATATCGACATCTCCATCAAACCGGGGGTAGTCGAGAGCATTCATGTGGGAGTGACTTGTTCTCCTGAAGAGATACAAGTTTATACAATTTTTTTTTGCGAATTCAGCGATATTTTCGCGTGGTCCTATGAAAAGATGCCTGGGATTGATCCCAGCATAGTTGTGCATGAGATTCCTACCTATCCAGGGGCGAAACCCGTGCATCAGCATCTACACCCAGTGCATCCCCGAAAAGACGTAGCTATAAAGGCAGAAGTTGAAAAACATCTTAACGCGCGCTTTATATACGCAATTCCCCTCACAGAATTGGTTTCAAATATCATCCCTGTAGATAAGAAGCAGGGCACTATACGGGTCTGTGTTGATTATCAAGACATTAATCGGGCCTGTCCTAAGGACAATTACCCCACTCCCTTTATAGACTAGATCATTGATAAATGTGCGAGGAGTGAGATTTATTCCCTTATGGACGACTTCTCCAGGTACAATAAAATTAATATTTTACCCGCTGATCAACATAAGACTGCCTTTATCTCTCCGTGGGGTAATTTTGCTTACAAAAAGCTCCCGTTCGGCTTGAAAAATGCTGGGGCCACCTTCCAGTGTGATATGTCCTATGCTTTCCATGACATACGTCATATTGTTTAGCCATATCTAGATGATTTTCAGGCCCATTCAGCTCGGCGTGAGGACCATCCTGAACACCTCCGCCAGATTTTTCTCTGCTGCAAACGTTACAATATTAGGCTCAATCCTCATAAGTGCATCTTCTGCATGGATTCTGGTCGTCTTTTGGGATTCATCGTCTCCAAAGACGAAATTTGACTTGAACCCCTCAAAGTCGAGGCCATCGTTAACCTCCCATCCCCATCCTCCTTACATCAACTACAGAGTCTGCAAGGGAAAACCAACTTCTTACAACGCTTTATTCCGAACTATGCGGAAGTGGCCAAGGGGTTTATGAAAATTTTGAAACAAGACGTCCCCTTCCATTGGGACAAGATTTCCCATCAATATTTTGATGAGCTTAAAACATTTCTTGTTAACGCTCCGTTGATACGTCCTCCCAAATATCGTCATGATTTTACCCTTTATTTGGCCGCTACGTTTAGCATGATAGCTATGGTTCTAGTACAAGATGATGACGATGGAAATGAACACATAGTTTACTATCTATCTCAGAATCTTCTTGACACGGAAACGCGCTATGCCCACGTTGAGAAGTTGGCGCTCGCTGCGGTCCAGGATGTTCATTGATTCCACCATTAAAACATGTTGCGTATGGTAACCGTGGTTTCTGACTACAACCCCATGACATACATATTGTCTCGACAATTGCTGGGGGGCAAGTACTCCAAATGGATTGTCATCCTTTAGGAGTTCGATTTAGAGTTTTCCACCGTTTAAGTCGGATTTAAATCATTGTGTTAGCCACCTATATTTTTCAATTATATCAGCTAGTGGCTAAATTTTCTTGGCAGCCTTCAAGAAACAAATTCAGGCCTAAAATTGTTGATACTTGAAGTCTGTTGGTAAGATCACAAACTATTGATTGGTTCTACATACTCTTCATCCTCTCTGCCTCTGATGTTCCATGAAAATCCTAATCAAATATTGCTGCACCCTCCTCCTTTTTCCTCTCCCCTTCTTCCACCTTTCCTTCTTTTCTTCAAGTCTCATTTCATCCATAAAACAAACCCATCAAACCCTTTTATCTCCCTTATTCCTCCATCAATCTCATTTCCTAAGGTTAAAAACCCACTTTTTGACCTATCGGAGCCTTTCTCCTCTTGCAAAAATCATTAAAAAACCATAGAAAAGCATACGTTTTCTATGCGTTAGGCTTTAGCCCCTCAGGCTAAGCCCCTGCTTTCTCTCCATCCATATGTCCCCCCGCCAGAACCGTGTGCTAAGACCGCCAGGCGCTTAACCCTCAGAAATAATTTATCACCCGAAAACATTGAAAACCTTTGTAAAATGCAAAGTCGGGTTTATTTTATTTTTCCACCAAAGAAAATCATATTAAAACTCCGCCGTCGATCTGTCCCACGGATCAACGGTGCGGAGTGTACCCCTCACCTGGTGGACCCCCCCCCCTTCGCCGCGCTGTTTTCCATTTCCACCGGTTTTGTGCCCGCACCACCTTTCGTCCGGGAGCGGTTTTATACCGTCGACCAGCGATCCCACACGCTGGCTGACACGTGTTCACCACTTCATCCCAAAACCGTCGTGCCATGTCTATTGCCCGCGCGTTAAACCTCGTCCTATGGCCCCGCAGCGGGATTCATCCCCACCGTCGGATCTGGGCCCTCCCATCCGACGGTCCCTGATCACCTTTTCCGCTCACCCTTTAACGAACTCGCCCGCCCGTTAAATCTTCCCCGGCGCATTCAAGAGCCGATCCCCACCGTCGATCTCCGCGGATCGACGGCTCTCATTTGTTCTCCCGATTCCGTTGTACAGTCCACCTTTTTCCCCGTTGACTGTTCAATTTGCTCCCAACCGTTGATCGCGATACGATCAACGGTTCCGATCTCTCCATCTTCCCGCACGACTTCCGATGCAGTCTATCCATATAACGCAGGATTTCCTCATTTTTCTTGTATTTTGCAGGTTTTTAAGGTTTTTCTTCGTATTCTATGAAAATCTAAAGGATGAGGGTGACGACTCCAGTCCTTCCGATTTGTCCAGGGAATTGATCATACGGAGAAGAACAATGATATCTACAAAGTTTCATGAGCTTTGGTTGCCGCACGTCCCTGTAAAGCTCGAAGAATGCCATCGACATCAGAGCAGAGAAAGAGTATCAGGTTTTGAAGACAGAATGAACCAGAGCAGCAGTTTTGTGAATAAATTGGCGGGGATTACGGCTAAGACGGTTATCAAAAGCCTAATCCCCGGCTCAGAACACGGATTAAAGCAAAACCTAAAAGTGTTCATCAGACAGATCGCCTCCACCGCCATACTTTGAGGCGAATTGATTCCTCAACCACCACAATGCCACCTATTGCCTCAGAACGATCAGTCAGAGGCCGAATTTATTGAACAAGATCAGATACTATGCCTCGGAACAACCAAGAAGTTATTTCTGCACCAGATTTTATTCCAGAATATTTGCAGAATAGCCCTAATAGTATGCGGAGCCTCAAAGGTCAACAAAAGCTCTCTTCGAGCTTACTTCTTAAGTATAAACACATTAATGCAATGTAACACCTGTAGAATTTCTTCATCGAACCTCACGGGGTCAGGAAGACATTAATTCTGCATTGATTGTGTTTGAGATCTTTTTATTAGATCTCACCTCCTCATCCTTCTATAAATACTCCAGAAGAAGATGAGTGAGGGGTTGGATTAGTTGGTTGTCAATGTAATTGCTGAAGTGTTGTCGCTGTTTCTGAGTGGAAAACTCTTGACTGTAAATAGTGGTTTCATAGGCTCTTTGAGCTCTGCTTGTAACAGATAGGTTAGATTGTGAAAAGAGGTGGATTAAAACATTGGACTTGAAGATTGTAACCGGTTTGAAGCAATCAATACAAGCTGATTTATGGGATCCTGGTCTATGCTGATGGTGATGTTATTCTCACTGTAACTTGTCTTTCTATTTCTGTTTTCAATTTGTTTCATTTCCACTATAAAGAACAATTTAAACAGTGTTAGAGTTTGCTGCATATCAGTGACCTTCTCTGGCTGAAAAATCTTTATCCCAATGTTTTCTTCTAATTGTGTTATTTAGAAATGATTTAATTCAGTCTAAGTACAGAGATGCTGGCGTTCCCTCATCTTTTCGTCACTGCTGAATGTTATTTTTAAATGTTACTTTCATATATGTTGTGTGAGGAATGAATTGAGGAAATCAAAGGTTAGCCCTGAGTCCCTTTCTTGTTTGCTCAACTATTTCTCTGTTTCCCTTAGGATGTGTCAAAAGATGACTAGTTTCAAAGTACTTATCAGATCTTGGGCCATTCTGTGTTATCTTGGTGATTGTCTTGGAAGCAACTAAGTAAAGAAGAACTAAGATGAGGAGAAAGGTGAGCCCTGCCCGCTAGTCTCTGCTCCAAAGGTTGCCTTCAAGTTTCCCTTTGTTTTTAATCTGTTTTCTATTAGAAGTGTATCAAAGGCTGGATAGTTTCAAAGTACTTACCAGATCCTAGTTTTCTTCTATGTTTTTCTTAAGTGCCTGGTCAAAGGCTGGCTAGTTTCAAAGTACTTACCAGATCCTGGGCTGCTCTTTGTTCTGCATCTGTTAATTCCCTTTCTTTTTGTATCACCCCATTCCATAAATCAAAATTCAAGGAGATCCTTAGGCCTAGATGACTTGCCCCATAGATTACTCTTGAACCTAGATGTTTCAATTAAATTCTATTATGACTCCATAGCCCAATGGATTGAAAACTTGCCATCATCTTTCTTTAGAATCAAAGTTTATTCTGTTCACTTGCAACTTCTCACCTTTGAACCTATTTTCATATAGATCTTTCCGTCTCAGACAGCAACTATGTTCAACCATCTGAGAAAACCAAACAAAACCCTTGGCCTTCATAACTAGCCTAATACCATCACCCTAAACTTCAAAGACAATATCCATCTTTGTACATATTGGAGAGATCCCTCTCCGGATTCAGGAGGGCTAGATCCTAGAATCCCAAAGTTGGTTGAAATGATGTTAACTCTGTGATCAGACTTTGCCAATCTTGCTTGTTACAGAGACCTAACATTTCTGGCGACTCCGCTGGGGAGGTTTTACCCAGAATCTCTGGTTCCATGACAATAATTTTATTCTGCAGCTGAGCCACCAGAACCTAACATTTCTGGCGACTCCGCTGGGGACAAACCTAGAGTCTTTGACATTCAAATCTATTTCAAATCTATTCATAAAGAAGCTTGTGTTGGGGACCCTTACCCAGAATCCTCATATAACATCTTGAGAGTAAAAAGCAGCCTTTTCAAGCACTACCAAGAAAATGGTAATTAGGATGAAGATCAATTGAATCAGTGACAAACTAGGTCAATCCTAGGATTCTTTTAAGTTTTTATCTAACCTTGGAAAATCAGCTAGCTTAGCCATAAGGATAGACTGTCTTTGTTTCATAACCGTAGCTAAGTTTTGAGGCAAAGTTAGGACATTCTTTTAAACCACAAATATAAACAATTTAGAAAATACCAAAAACATTTCAGATTGGTAGTAAAACACTAGTTTTGATATCTTGTATACGTCTTTGATGTGTTTTACCCTATACTCTTAGACAGAGTCTGGAAAGGGCCAGGTAGCCTCTGGATCTCATCCTCTTTTGGGGGTGACATATCTGGTGAATGCCCTCCCAGTCAATCTCTGGTTAGAGTTTGTTGTGTTTCGAGATATCCCTGAAAAAGGAATGTTTCATAAACACTGGGGTGGACAGTGTACTCCTTGGAAAATACTTTAAGCTTTCCACCTGGCGACTCCACCATCCTGAACAGACCTTAAGACTCCACTGGAAAGAACCCTTATCATTATAAAATCATTCAAATTCAGTTAAAGGACTGTAGGATTCGAATTGAGAAAACAGATTAGTTAACCGTCTAAAGATTGTCATATCTGGTTGAACTTTTCTTGTTTAGATTGGGTCTAATCACATAAACATTGTGGCTCCTAAAAAGATTCACACTAGAGCCCATCCTGACCCAGATCCTCCTGAAATAGTTGATAACCCAGAAAGAATTCTTAGGAAGTCTCCTAGGATACAACCCTCAACTATCTTCAGATCACCCCTAAGAGCCAATTCAGTCCCTGAAAACCTTTCAGCTCTTCATGAATCACAAATTGACTTATTAAACCCATTCAGAACTAGGTCATTTTGTGATTTAGATCAGTTAGATTCTGAGCCTACCCTTTCATCTCCCGAAACCAGCGAGACTCTTGGGAATAGAGAATCAACACCTCCTGATTTACATTTCTTACATAATCTAGGTGTCTCTCATCCGAGATCAGCTCAGAGATCTACTGCTGTTCCATCCACCTCTGTTCATCTTTCACCCACTGTTCAAACCACTCCACTTCAACCCACACCTCCTCTTGTAAACCCACCCCTACCACATATCATGGCAGCATGGTATGCTCCCTTAGTCCTTCCTGTACCATTAGTCAATCTTCCACAGGACTATCAGTCCAAAATTCCATTATATGATGCTAATAATACCACCACAGCATCTCAGCATGTGGACAAGATGAATGACTACTTTGACAGAAATGAAATTGATAATGAGTCTGTCAAAATCAGATTGTTTGCTCAAAGTTTGGGGGGAGAAGTGAGAAAATGGTTTAAAGGTTTAACCCCCCACAGTATTAACGATCTCCAAACCTTCCATCAAACATTCTTAAACAAATGGGAAGTAAGGAAAAACCCTCTCCAAGTCCTTGCCGACTATAACAATCTCCATAGGAACCCCGGGGAAAGTGTACAAACTTATTGTACCAGATTTAACAGTGTGTATAATGCACTTTCCCCCGAACTGAAACCTCCTCAGGGATCAGCCTTAAACAAATTCCCTGAAGGGTTTGACCCAGACATGACTTATTCACTCAGAGAAAGAGTCTTTGCAACCCTTGAAGATATGAAAAGAGGTGCTCTTTCTGTGGAGGTGAACCTCATGGAGAAAAGAGCAAGGATGAAAGCTGAAAAGAGAGTATCTTTTAGAGAGGAATCCACCCCTTCTACTTCGAGCTCGAAAATGGAAAGAATGATGGAAGAAATGATGAAGAAAATGAGCATTCTAGAGAGAGAACAAGCAAGTCTAAATCAAAATGCTCCTCAAAACAGAAACCAAAACCAGAATCAGAATCTTAGAAGAAATCAGCCTCCAAACAGACCCAGGGAAGATGATCAGCAGGTCATTCCTCCCTTTCATCAGAACTTTTTAAGTGAGGTTGAACAAACAGATCAAATAACAGAGGAAGATGATATAAACTTATTTGGGGTAGATGATGATGACTTTGAGGTTCATTATGATAATAAACAAGGTCTTTATACACCTTATGATGACGGAAGAAATGATACTGGGAATAGCTATCAAAACATGGAGAACGCCGTCATAGAGCCTTTAAGGGAATATGAACTCAGAAGTAGATCTAATCAACAAACCCCCAACAATAAAACCTCTGACAAACCTTCTCAAAACAGCACTGTAACCAAGTCTAAAACAATCAAACAAAAGGACAAAGCGGTGGTTGTCGATTCTGGTAATGATAAAGAGAAAGACACTCAAAACATCGAAAAACAGAGTGCAAACATTAGTAGTACTAGCACCTCAGTTAGTACTCCTGGTAGAACAACTGTTCCAATTATAGATAAACCAAATCAGCAAGCTGTTATTGCTGATAAAGTGGCAGTAAACAGGGCTGAAGTCAATGCTTTGAAGAATCAAAACCTTTTCAGCCTAGAACAGGAAATCTCAAAGATCAAAATCTCTGTTCCTTTGACTGAGTTAGCTGCCCAACATGTGTATAGGTCCAAAATTTTGAAGGCTTTGAACTTAGAAGATAACGAAGATACTCTCAATCTTAATGATGACCAACCAGAGCTTATTTTTGGTCCAAAGATTGAAGGAAAGTTCCAAGAAGGTCTTGTCCCTCCCTTTTATGTAAGCCTAAACATTCATGACAAAATTCTGCATAATGCTATGCATGATTCGGGTGCTTCCCATAATTTAATGCCAAAAGCTGTAATGGAAGGCCTGGGTCTTGAAATTACCAGACCTTACAAGGATCTGTACTCTTTTGACTCAAGCAGAGTTAAGTGTCTAGGATTGATTAAAGACCTCTGTGTTAATTTAGCCCAAATTCCAGCCAAATGTTTAGTCATGGATGTTGTTGTGGCTGATGTCCCCCCAAAGTATGGAATGCTTTTGTCACGATCTTGGGGGGCTAAGTTACAGGGGACCATGCAAATGGACATGACCTATGCAACTATCCCTGTTTTTAACCAAACTAGGAAACTTTATAGGGAATCTCACATACAGTACACAGTAACAAGTCAGGATCGGCCCCAAAACTCCCCTCTCTATGCTATAAACACGAGCCTTGATTCTTTTATCATGTTCAATGATGAAGCACTCACAGAACAAATTGTTTCAATAGAATCGATGGTTGAAATAAAAGAGGGGGAACACAACGTTAAAATGCCGAAACGGTCTATTGTGTCTGAAGATCCTAGCAAAATTAACACAAACCTTGAACTGCAAGACATCAACCCGTTGAACTTAAAACTTGACAGTCAGAAAGACAGTCCTCAACCCAATGAAGCACTTGAGGAATCAAATGATACAAAGTCCATTCATCAAACGGAAAATCTGCCTCTCTGGACTATGTATTTTGATGGGTCATGCACCAAAACAAATGCTGGTGCAGGTGTCTGGATCACTAACACTGAAAACAATCATACAGAATGTATCTCATGCAAATTAAACTTTCAGTGTTCCAACAACATAGCAGAATATGAATCCCTTCTCTTAGGCTTGCATCTTTTGAAAAATTTAGGTGCCAAGAGAATTGATGTATATGGGGATTCTGAATTAATCATTAGGCAAGTCAATGGGGAGTACAATGCAAATCACCCCAGACTTAGGGCCTACAGGAATGATGTCATTGATCTTTTGAGAACATTTGAGGAGTACACCTTATCTTTTGTCCCAAGAAAGAGAAACATTGCAGCCCACAATTTAGCCTTTGCTGCTAGAACCTGCCCAATGCTGTATGATGACACCTCTCAGATAAAATTCAGACCAGCTATCCCAGATAATAAGAAATATTGGCAGGTATTTGATGGAGATAAACAAATAGAAGACTTCATGCAATTCAGAAATGAGTTTGAACCCCATAGTTCAGATTCAGACTATGATACAGACTGCAGTGAAGAAAATTTTCTTGGTGAAGAAGAACCATCTCCACAGCTGGTAGATATAAACCTTCAGACTATCATATCTAGAAACCAAACATAATTAAGTGCAAAATCTGAAACAGAAGAAATGGGAACTCTGCATTCTAGTAATGATAGTCTGCCCAAGGGTTTGGCCCCTCTAGAAGAACTGTTTGATTTTGATGATGTGGCCAACAAACCGAAACTGGAACCTGTAGAAACTGAAGTGGAGGAATGTAATATAGGCAGTAAGGAAAAACCGAGATTGATCAAACTATCTAAAACTTTACCAGCTCACATTAAACTCAAATACTTAGAGCTGTTTAAAGAATTTTTTGATGTTTTTGCATGGAGTTACGAAGATCTTAAATCCTATGACACTGAAATAATACAACACAAAATCCCTCTTAAAGAAAACCAAAAACCATTCAAACAAAAACTGCGCAGAATCAACCCTGTCCAGTTGCCATTGGTTAAGAAGGAAATTATAAAGATGCATGATGCTGGTATTATTGTCCCTATTAGATATTTTGAGTGGGTATCTAATCTAGTGTCAGTTAGGAAAAAGACTGGAGAAATCAGGCTTTGTATAGACTTCAGGAATTTAAACAAAGCTTCATTAAAAGACAACTACCCTTTACCCAAGATGGATCATATTTTGTAAAGGGTGGTAGGGTCTAAAAGAATTTCTTTGCTGGATGGCTATTCAGGGTATAACCAAGTCCTAGTCCACCCTGATGATCAATTAAAGACAGCTTTTACCACACCTTGGGGCACTTTCATGTATGTGAAAATGCCTTTTGGTTTAATGAATGCTGGAGCAACCTTTCAGAGAGCCATGGACATAGCATTCTCGGAAGAATTAGGCTTCTTCATCATTATCTATCTTGATGATGTAACTGTGTTTTCAAAAACAGATGAAGAACACTTAGAACATTTGAGGAAATTTTTCGAGAAGTGCAGAAGGTTTGGGATATCTTTGAACCCTAAGAAGACTTTATTTGGTCTCCAAGAAGGTAAACTTCTTGGGCACATCATTTCAGAAGAGGGCATAAAGATAGATCCCATGAGGATTGAGGCCATATTGCAAATCTCTCATCCTCGAAATATCAAAGAGTTGCAGTCTTTCATAGGAAAGATTAACTTTTTAAGAAGGTTCATCCCAAACTTGGCTGAGCTCCTTAGGAATATCACAAACATGTTGAAAAGGGAGCAAGGGGTAAAATGGACCGTGGAGGCAAAGACATCCTTTGAACTGGTTAAACAAGCGTTGACCAAAACACCAGTTCTCATAAGTCCCGATTTCTCAAAAGATTTTTATATCTTCTCATTTGCATCAGAACATACTATAGCTGCTGTCCTTTTACAGAAAAACCCACAAGGACAAGAGCAGCCCATTGCATTCTTTAGCAAGGCATTGAGGGATGCCCCTTTGAGGTATAACATTATGGAGAAACAGGCTTTTGCTTTGGTGAAAGCTTTAAAGGACTTCAGGGTATACATCCTTCACTCACACATCATTGCCTTTGTCCCAAATTCGGTTGTAAAAGACATTCTAACCCAGGATCCAGATGGTAAGAGAGGTAAGTGGATTGTTGTTATTCTTGAATATGATTTAGAGATTAAACCCACTAAGCTTATCAAAGGTCAGGGTCTGGCTAGGTTAATGGCTGAATCCAATTGTGAAGTTCTTGATATTAATATGATTAATGCTTTGGATGACCAAGAAGAATTCTCAACTCCCATTGTTGAAGATTATTTTGCGAATTCTCCTTGGTATACTGATATTGTCTATGTTTTGCTAAATTTAAACACACCTCCTGGTTTATCCAAAACAAAGGCAAGATTCCTAAAGTTAAAAGCTGTAAACTATTGCATTATTGAAAAATGTCTTTATTGGAAAAATGCTAGTGGTATATTGCTTAAATGTTTGCCTGAGTTTGATGCAGAAAAGATTAAGCAGGAATTCCATGAAGGAGAGTGTGGAGGCCATTTGTACTGGAAGTCAACGGCCAACAAAATTTTGAGGGCCGGTTTCTATTGGCCTACTCTTTTTCCTGATGTACATAAACTAACAACCACTTGCCATAAATGCCAATTGTTTGAGGGCAAGAGAAAATTACTACCCCTTCCTCTGCATCCAATTACTGTTGAAACCCCTTTTCAACAGTGGGGACTTGACTTCATAGGAGAAATCCACCCACCATCCTCTGCCCAACATAGGTGGATCCTTACTGCCACAGACTACTTCACTAAGTGGATAGAAGCCATTCCATGTAGACAGGCCAATGATTCAGTTATCATCAAATTCATAGAAACCAACATCCTCTCCAGATTTGGCTGTCCTACCAAGATCATTACAGATAATGCAACAGCATTTGGATCAAAGAGAATGGTGGAATTCTGTCATAAATACCAAATAACATTGGGACACTCCACAACCTATTACCCTCAAGGTAATGGACTTGCAGAATCTTCCAACAAAAGCTTAGTGAACATAATAAAGAAACTGTTGGAGGACAACAAGAAGTCTTGGCACATAAAGCTGGTCCATGCACTATGGGCTGACAGATTAACATTGAAGAGATCCATTGGTATGTCACCTTTCCAGCTTGTATATGGTACAGATGCAATTTTTCCTAACAGCCTTGGTGTACCAGTTATGAAGTTAATTCAAGAGTTGCAGACTGAAGAGAATGACATAATCAGAAGAATAAATCAGACCATTCATCTTCAACAAACCAGGGAGGAAGTGTACAACAAAGCATTACAGAAACAAGACAATATCAAGAAGATATTTGACAGAAGAACAAAGGCCAGCAATTTCAAAATTGGGGACAAAGTCTTAAAGTGGGACTCCAAAAGGGAAGACAAGGGAAAGCATGGTAAATTTGACAATCTATGGCTTGGCCCTTACTCCATTCATTCAATTGCTGGGAACAATGCATTCTTCTTACAAGAACTGAATGGAACAGAATTGTTTGGGGGTCCTGTCAATGGCAGGATGCTTAAGCATTATCTTTCTTAAATTATTTCATGTTTGAAGCCTTTTTACCTTCTCCATTGTAAATACTTCATCCACCATTGCATTTAAAGTTATGAAAGATCAAAAAATACAAAAACAAAGAAAGAAAGAAAAGAGGGCAGAAATGAAAAACAAGAAAGGCAAGGCCCCATGCCAAAAAAGAGAAATGAATTTGAAAGTGTGCAAGCTTAAATGCCACTCCTTGAAACACACTTCTAATTGGTCAAACTGTTTAATCTTGACTAATTAGATTTCAATTTTCTGCTGATAGGGTAGCAAATTTGATTTGCCAAACTGTTTAATCTTGGCTTATCAGTAGTTAGATTAGGGTAGAAATGAAGGTTCAAACAAACTCAAAATCTGAACCAAAGTTTCCAAAGAACTGACTCAAAACTACTCCAATTTCTGAGTCAAAGAGAAAAGACCTGGTTCTAATTCGCTCAAAACTTGAACCAGAAGAAAAGCAAAGATAGCTCACCAAAAAGAAAAAGCAAGAACCGAGCTATGAAAATAAGTAAAGGCCATGACAAGAAACTTTCAGATCTTTAGCCTTCTATTTTGATTTTCCGTCTTTTGCAAATAATAATCTATGTGCAGCCTGTTTTTATGCCATAGATCATAGCAAGTCAAACAACTCAATCTTGACTTAGCTATTTTTAAATTTCTGTTGTAGAAATTAGAGAATGAAAGTTTGTTGGACTGTTTAATCCCAACAAACAGTAGAATAGGTAGAGGAATATCTGAGCTCAACTGTTTAATCCGGGTTCAGGGAGAAATAAGGAGTAGAAGTAGATTAGATTTCCTGTTTTCAAAAGAATAAAATGTTGTGTAAAGAGTTTGCCAATCCAAGTGCACTCTGATGAATAAAAAATGTTAGATCAGTAGGATTGGGGTAGGTAGAAGTTGTATTGATGAAATTCATCTCTCTTTCATGACTGACATTATTTTGTCCAGAAGTAAAGCAAGAGCAAGTGATGGGTCAGACACCAGTCAACATCCCAGAGAAATCAAGTCTGAATTCTTGATGCCTTCAAGAAGGCACCATCCCCAAGTGGAGCCACTGTTAGCCACCTATATTTTTCAATTATATCAGTTGGTGGCTAAATATTCTTTGCAGCCTTCAAGAAACAAATTCAATCCTGAAACTTGTTGGTGCTTGAAGACTGTTGGTAAGATCACAAACTACTGATTGGTTCTACATACTCTTCATCCTCTCTGCCTCTGATGTTCCATGAGAATCCTAATCAAATATTGCTGCATCTTCCTCCTTCTTCCTCTCCCCTTCTTCCACCTTTCCTTCGTTTCTTCAACTCTCCTTTCATCCATAAAAACCCCATCAAACCCTTTTATATTCCTTATTCCTCCATTCATCTCATTTCCTAAGGTTAAAAACTCACTTTTTGACCTATCGGAACCTTTCTCCTCTTGCAAAAATCATTAAAAAACCATAGAAAAACATACGTTTTCTATGCGTTAGGCTTTAGCCCCTCAGGCTAAGCCCCTACTTTCTTCCTCCATATGTCCCCCCGCTAGAACCGTGTGCAAAAGTCCGCAGGGCGCTTAACCCTCAGAAATAATTTATCACCCGAAAAACATTGAAAACCTTTGTAAAACGCAAAGTCGGGTTTATTTTATTTTTCCCCAAAGAAAATCATATTAAAACTCCACCGTCGATCTGTCCCACGGATCAACGGTGCGGAGTGTATCCTGTCATCTGGTGGACCCCCCTTTCGCCGCGCTGGTTTTTATTTTCCGCCTGTTTCATGCCTGCACCACCTTTCGTCCGGAAGCAGTTTTAGACCGTCGGCCAGCGATTCCACGCGCTGGCCGACACGTGTTCTCCACCTCACCCCCAAAACTGTTGTTCTGTGTCTTTTTCCCGCGCGTTAAACCTCATCCTATGGCCCCGCAGCGGGATTCATCCCTGCCGTCAGATCTAGGCCCTCCCATCCGAAGGACCCTGATCGCCTTTCTCGCTCGCCCTTTAACGAACTAGCCCGCCCGTTAAATCGTCGCTGGCACGTTCAAGAGTTGTTCCCTACCGTCGATCCCCGCGGATCGACGGCTCTCATTGATTCTTCCGATTCCGTTGTACAGTCCACCTTTCTCCCCGTTGACTGTTCAAAATGCTCCCAACCGTTGATTGAAATGTGATCAACGGCTCTGATCGCTCAAATTCTCCCGCACGCCCTCCGATGCAGTCTATCCATATAACGCAGGATTTCCTCATTTTTCTTGTTTTTTGCAGGTTTTTAAGGTTTTTCTCCGTGTTCTATGAAGATCTAAAGGATGGGGGTGACGACTCCAGTCCTTCCGATTAGTCCAGGGAATCGATCATACGGAGAAGAACAATGATATCTACAAAGTTTCATGAGCTTTGGTTGCCGCACGTTCCTGTAAAGCTCGAAGAATGCCCTCGACATCAGAGCAGAGAAAGAGTATCAGGTTTTGAAGACAGAATGAACCAGAGCAGCAGTTTTGTGAATAAATTGGCGGGGATTACGGCTAAGACGGTTATCAAAAGCCTAATCCCCGGCTCAGAACACGGATTAAAGCAAAACCTAAAAGTGTTCATCAGACAGATCGCCTCCACAACCATACTTTGAGGCGAATTGATTCCTCAACCACCACGGTGCCACCTATTGCCTCAGAACGATCAGTCAGAGGCCGAATTTATTGAACAAGATCAGATACTATGCCTCGGAACAACCAAGAAGTTATTTCTGCACCAGATTTTATTCCATAATATTTGCAGAATAAGCCTAATAGTATGCGGAGCCTCAAAGGTCAACAAAAGCTCTCTTCGAGCTTACTTCTTAAGTATAAACACATTAATGCAATGTAACACCTGTAGAATTTCTTCATCGAACCTCACGGGGTCAGGAAGACATTAATTCTGCATTGATTGTGTTTGAGATCTTTTTATTAGATCTCACCTCCTCATCCTTCTATAAATACTCCAGAAGAAGATGAGTGAGGGGTTGGATTAGTTGGTTGTCAATGTAATTGCTGAAGTGTTGTCGCTGTTTCTGAGTGGAAAACTCTTGACTGTAAATAGTGGTTTCATAGGCTCTTTGAGCTCTGCTTGTAACAGATAGGTTAGATTGTGAAAAGAGGTGGATTAAAACATTGGACTTGAAGATTGTAACCGGTTTGAAGCAATCAATACAAGCTGATTTATGGGATCCTGGTCTATGCTGATGGTGATGTTATTCTCACTGTAACTTGTCATTTTATTTATGTTTTCAATTTGTTTCATTTTCCACTATAAAGAACAGTTTAAACAGTGTTAGAGTTTGCTATACACCAGTGACCTTCTCTGGCTGAAAAATCTTTATCCCAATGTTTTCTTCTTATTGTGTTATTTAGAAATGATTTAATTCAGTCTAAGCACAGAGATGCTGGCGTTCCCTCATCTTTTCGTCACTGTTGAATGTTATTTTTAAATGTTACTTTCATATATGTTGTGTGAGGAATGAATTGAGGAAATCAAAGGTTAGCCCTGAGTCCCTTTCTTGCTTGCTCAACTATTTGTCTGTTTCCCTTAGGATGTGTCAAAAGTTGACTAGTTTCAAAGTACTTATCAGATCTTGGGCCATTCTGTGTTATCTTGGTGATTGTCTTGGAAGCAACTAAGTAAAGAAGAACTAAGATGAGGAGAAAGGTGAGCCCTGCCCGCTAGTTTCTGCTCCAAAGGTTGCCTTCAAGTTTCCCTTTGTTTTTTATCTGTGTTCTATTAGAAGTGTATCAAAGTCTGGATAGTTTCAAAGTACTTACCAGATCCTAGTTTGCTTCTATGTTTTCTTAAGTGCCTGGTCAAAGGCTGGCTAGTTTCAAAGTACTTACCAGATCCTGGGCTGCTCTTTGTTCTGCATCTGTTAATTCCCTTTCTTTTTGTAATCACCCCATTCCATAAATCAAACTTCAAAGAGATCCTTAGGCCTAGATGACTTGCCCCATAGATTACTCTTGAACCTGGTTGCTTCAATTAAATTCTCTTATGACTCCATAGCCCAATGGATTGAAAACTTGCCATCATCTTTCTTTAGAATCAAAGCTTATTTTGTTCACTTGCAACTTCTCACCTTTTAACCTATTTGCATATAGATCTTTCCGTCTCAGACAGCAACTATGTTCAACCATCTGAGAAAACCAAACAAAACCCTTGGACTTCATAACTAGCTTAATACCATCACCCTAAAACTTCAAAGACAATATCCATCTTTGTACATATTGGAGAGATCCCTCTCCAGATTCAGGAGGGCTAGATCCTAGAATCCCAAAGTTGGTTGAAATGATGTTAACTCTGTGATCAGACTTTGCCAATCTTGCTTGTTACAGAGACCTAACAGCGCGATCGGGAGGGCGGAGGAAATTAAGCGATGGTCGTTGGATCCAAGGATTAGATCAACGGCGGGGAGCAAATCG